>JAEBDU010000008.1:1509382-1626637 GCA_016802625.1 Heliconius numata
GTCGGTTGAAAATGAAAACATCTTTTTTGAGGTTGGTTGAAAAGAAATGCAACGATGGGGAATCTTACTTCTGACAATAATTTTAACAAAGTTTTCCCTTGTAACTATTCCGGTATAATTAAAATTTACCAAAATAAAAACAAATTTTCTCAATTTTAACCGGATTTTATAATCGGAACATAACCAAACTTTCATCAAACTATCCTTGAAGTGTATCCTTTCAAATAAGAAAAGAATAATTGGAATCGGTTGGCGTGATATTGAGTTATTCGTCATTTTGTTGCACATGTACCAATACAAATTTAATACTTATGTAATTTTCTCATAGATACCGTTGTCAAAAATAGACCAAAAAAAATTGGTTCCCACATGGGAAGCACTACCTTTCAAACAAAAAAATCATCAAAATCGGTTCACCTAATCAAAAGTTATGAAGTAACGTACATTAAAAAAAACAGTCGAATTAATAATCTCCTTTTCTTACAGAAGTCGGTTAAAAAAGATTTGCTTTTGCGCCTGGTGATTATTATGATACTGTTGATTATTCCTTAAATAAACAGGGTTTGTTCGATTATTTATTGTTTTTTATTTTGCAATTAATAGCTTTAAAAAATATGGTAACAATTTACCCCGGTCTGTTAACAACTTGCCCCAAGTCGGGGTAAGTTGTTACTTTCCGACTTCAGCCATAAAAAAATCATAATAAAAAAGTCTTACAAAGAATACCCCAAATTACTGTTTTAATTGCAAGTCTTGATATGTAAGTTGAATTTGGTTATATTGTATAATTACTGAAATCAAGTATTCGTAACAATATTTGAGGTTGAAAAAAAATCGGAACTTTTGGCCCCGCTCTCCCCTATCGATTTGCGTTAAACTGTTTTTAATTATTTAAACCTTCTGTCGAGATATCAAGAAATATCGCTACTAATCTATTGTGCGCATTGGCTTATATATATTTATTTTTCTTCGCAAAAATATCGTATTTTAAAGAAAAATATTTGTTTAATTTATATATATCAGGGCGGCAAACGCGAGTTTTGTCCGTACATCCTTATTCTGAATGGAAGCATATAAAATAGAAATAGAAAGGAAGCATATATTATATGGCTCTTCTCTTCTCTTTTTTTGAAGATAGCAAACATTCTAGAAGAGTAATCAGGACAAACAGGAAGACAGACATATATATTTCTTTAAATCGTTAACTTGTGATTGAGTATCGTGTAAATAAGCTATATTAAAACTTAAACTTCAAAACACACAGTCAGTTTTGAAACCACAGATAGACATTTGAATTTTATTTATTTATATAGACAGATTCTTTAGCTGTGTTTACAATATTGCTAAATTTATACATACCGATATCCATTCAGATGCTGGAATTGGCCATTGCGGGTTCTGTTCCATTTTCACGCCTGTGTCGTGCGCTAACGACGGCACGTGCCAGCCGGGTTCCATTGATGATGGAGACATCAAATATGTTGTATAATGATTTATTCCAAAGAAATCTGAACTACCACGAACCATTTCAATCTAAAATAAATATAAAACGTAACTGGCTTCTCCGCTAGGGATACAATGTAATGCTAAAAAGAATAAAACAATATATTATAAAAGCATTTTGCATAGGCAATTAATATCAATACTCGTAATAAACGTAAGAAATATCTTCAATCCGCGAGATTTATAGAAGAAGGAGGAGGTTTTTTGGTGAAAAGAATTGAGAGTTATGAGAAGAGTATACTTACTTCCTCGGGAGTGAAAACTGGTAAACGTGATCTCGGATATCCCTGATGTAAGCTAAAATTATCTATTCTTTCTCGAACTAGATCTGGATAGTTTCCTTCTGCTGAGTAAATTGGATGGGCGTATAACCCTAGCTGCATAAAGAAACAGATAAACTTGCATATATTTTCAATTCTTACATGTGTTATTTATAAAGTAAACTTTTGTAAGTTTTGTAGTAATAAAGGATTGTTAAATCACATGTAAATATTATATAGGTACTTACATGCATTTGCAAATATCGTTCTGCAGCTTCTCGATCTTCTTTCTTATTTCTATCTTTTGGCTCCGCCCAATATGAATCTAACGTTATTCCAACTCTGCCTAAAATATTAAAATTAGTAAATCGTAATATTAATATAGGTAAATAACCTTCTACAAACTATCAAAAAATGAATAATTAGAGACAGAGTTAGGGAAAAGAAAAGCTTTTTTTTAAATATAAAAACATAAATTTTACGAGAAAAATCAAAAAAATAACATATTAAATACCTTTTTGTTTCTCTCTAAAACCTTTATTATATAAATGATAAACTCGGGCGTGCCCCAATAGCATGTAATGCGTACACAAGTATTCTGCAATACCATGGAAGTTTATTGCGGGCACAAAATAGTCACCGCCATAACCCTGGAAAATAATATGATTTTAATATAATGATACTCTATGTATAATGTAAATTTAAAAACAAATTGTCAGATAATTTTTAATTTCCCAATTTGTTCTTCACATGACACATAGTTTCGTTACGAATATCCATTAAGCATTCTTGGGTATTGTACAACAAATACGAAAGCACAATAATTTTTCACGCTATTTCCCGCACACAGTAACCCTACTGTGTGCGGGAAATAGCGTGAAAAATTCCGCTGAATTGAAATCCGCTGAGGCAGACCGAACCTAGTGATAAGATACTCCGTCCAATTTTGAAAACATTATGTGTTGTGGTGGCACCAATCATCAGCACGCAATGCCTCTATTCTCTACTATATTTCTCTACTATTTGGAAAATAGAAAACGGAAGTGTTTAATAGGAACGGAGTATCTTAACACTAGACTCCTTCATCCTATCCTATTGTATACGAAATATAACATTAAGCTAAAAAAATATTTTATATTTTGATTTGAATGAGTATGAATTTATTTAATATTTTTTTTCATTGACATTTTTCATAAATTTATATTCGTATAGCTCAAGCGGGCGAAGCTGCCTGAATCCTCTAGTATTATATATATGAGTATGAATAGAATTATAGATATACATAATATGAGAGAGAGAGGCCTATGTCCAGCAGTGGACCCGAAAAGGCTGATTTGATTGATTGACTGATAATATGAGAATAAACTTACGCTACCACAATGTTGATGCGGTTCATTCATAGTTGTCCAAGTCTTTACAACATCACCATACAACTTAAAGACTACTCTCGCGTAGTCTTCAAAGTAATCTACCATTTTTGGATTACTCCACCCGCCTAGGTCCATTAGGGGTGTCGGCAAGTCCCAGTGGTAGAGCGTGACTACGGGCGTGATGTTGACTCTTGACAGCTCTTCGAAGAGGTTACGATAGTATTTGACACCTTTTTCATTTATGTAATTGTCAGTCCCGTAAGGCAATATCCTGTTAAAATAATAATTTAATTTTAGTTTTTGCTTACAAAACTGCCGACTTTGTGACGTAGCATTTAGGAAGTAAGCGTTTCCAAGTAAAATACTTCATTTACATTATAATCAATATGTAATGTAAATGAAGCAATTTGCGTCTACGCCTATGCGTACCAAGAAATATTTATAAATTTCAAAGAGCTATTTTATCACAAATTAATAAATCTATAATTACGATTTTTATCAAGTTATTAAATTAGTATTTTTATGTATATAAAAATTAATTAATATATAAAAATATCATTTTGCAAGAGTGAATGCTATTTATAAGATATATTTAAAATTTTTTACCACACTTGGGAGATAAAAATACTTATTTAGAAATCGTATAAAAATTCTATAGTAGCGTAATTTGTAATGAGTATTTTTAGTAGAAATATAAACACCGTGGGCCAGAAACTTTTAACATGATGCTCAATAGAACCAGCCAAACTGTAAAAAGATTTGACGTTTAAGCAAAAGTTATTCAGCTTGGCAACAATTTCAGTTTAACAATAAAAAAAATATGTGTCAAATTAAGATCTAATAAACTATAATCTTTATGATATTTTAAACTACAATCTTTAGATGATTAAAAAGAATTTGTAAAATTTTAAGTATTTTATTTATTTAGTTGTTTTTTTTAAATGAGTCATTTATTTTAACAGACTAATAAGCTTGAACGTCGTTGTAAAATTTAACCAGAGCTAAAGATGGGCTCTTATGTTTCACAGGTTACTTTTAGGTTTTTACGACAAGTAATAAATCATCAGTCGTGCTCAGAACGCCATAAACTAAGAAATGAACTGAACCGAATAAAACTTACAAAAATTTATCTAGTGTTTATTTTTCTTACTAGAGTTTTAGTCTAAGACGAATGCGAATAAGACATTGTTATTTTCAGTATAATCTAATTCAAATTGATAAAGCTTACCTCGGCCACGACAGAGACAAACGGTAGTATTTAACTCCGAGAGACTGCACTATTATGACATCCTCCTTATATCGATGGTAAGAATCAGCGGCAATGTCTCCGTTAGAGCCATCTACGGTGAACTTTGGATGTTTATGTAAATAAGTGTCCCACATATTTTCACCTTTTCCTGTAAATTAATGAAAAATATAATATGTTTAATGTAATATACATTTACATATACATTTAGAAACTAGCAGCCGACTCGCGGCTTTACATGCTTAAACTATTATGTTATTTAACATTATTGAGGGAAAATTGATTGACTATTTTACTACGGCTTCTGTAATATTGACTCGTAACATGAGTCAAAATGATTCACTTGCAAAACGTTTACATACCTTTCTTTACAACTTTTTTTTGTATTGCATCGTGTGCCCGAACTAACTTTGTTGACCAGAGCTGATTCCAAGATAGGCGCTATCAACCTAATAATAACATATCAACCTATTTTTATGTTAGACCTATGTTTATTTCAATCTATTTTAGACACTTATATTAATTTACTTTCCCAAGAAATTGAAGTCACAGTTAGTGAAATATATTACACTTTATATAGAGGTAAAATATATTACACTTTTTTAATTGAAAGTTAATAATAATTACATAATTGTAAATTTTTTTATTCACTTCAGCTACGTATCTAAATATGCGAAAATGTTGTTTCTAGTATAAATATAACGAGTATATTTTTATCACAAAATAAAATACTTAAGAAAGAAAAACAATAGCACGTAATCGCTATTTTTGTTTAGATGGCCATTTCTTATCCCAAAAAGCATAAATTATTCGTAACGCTCCAATTCTAAAGACAAGTGCCATTTTCTTTTTTTTTTAACATTCTTATATTTCAGATTTTCCTATATAAATAGAAATAAAATACAATACACTGCAAAATCCAAAAGATTTTTCTTTAAAAAATAAAGAATAATTCTAAGAAAACCGTTTCAGTATAGTTTTCAGAATTTTTCAATTAATAAGAAAATTTTACATAGAATCTCATTTAATTACGGCTGTCTTGAATAATTGAACAAGTGTTTCATCTTAGGTAGGCCTAGTTATTGGTCCAACGGCCGGATCCTTTAGAAAGAGGTCTTCGTTTGTACAGGGCTAATTTCCGATAGCATAATAATTCAATTGTGTTTGATAACACGAATTGTTCCCAATACCATGTCGTTTTTAGATTCTACACAGATTCTATATTTCATATAAGCACAAGTAACTAACAATGACATGAGTTGATGATTGAGGTGAATTATCGACACATTTGTTTTTTTTTAACGTCACCTGTATCCCACAGCAGGGTAGGCTGAGGGAACCTAGTATTGAGGCACTCTGTTCTGGCGAATGCCTCCAGAATTACGCGCAAAACGGGTTTTACGCTGAATTCATTCCTTCTCTGTCGATAATTAGGTGTCGATTACTGGGGCTACGATGTTGAAAAATGGAGATTCTCTCTATTTTTTCTACTTTCGCCCGCGTAGTGTTAGATGGACGCAATCTTAGGATTTTCCTTACTATTTCTTTTTCTTATTTGTTTTCTTCCCGAGTGACCAATACGCAAAAGTTCAGACATCCTAAGTTCAGTGAGGTTACGACTCGTCGACCATACTATACTATTATACGTTGTATACAAAACTATTAATATTAAATTTTAAGTCTTAAAAAGATTAAATAACCTTTTTGTTCATACTAGGGAATTCATGAATTTCGTAAAATCCATTCTTATATTTCTTTTAAAATTTTAACTTCTGAATTATATTTTAGTTCATAGACTTACCATCTTCATTCCAACCGCCTTCAATTTGAAACGCAGCCGTCGCCACCCCAAACATAAAATCATTTGGAAACGTATAGTTGCTCAACCCATTACTGTTTACGAACGAGCTCACTTCTTTTGTTATACATAATAAACTGAAAACGATATAAAAATTATGTGTTATATTTTTACTTGTAAGAAAAAAAATATGTTTATTTTGTTTAAAAGGTAAAAATTATGATTAATATTATTGGGCCTTTACTTTATTGTAGTGTCAAGGTATTTTAAATTTAAATAACATAATCATAATTAATAATAGTTTCGTATGCATTATTACTTATCGATAAATTCTGAACAAAAAATTTATTTTAGATTTATATAACAAGAAAATTTATTAAATATAAAATATAAAAAAATCAGCATGCATAATAATTATAAAATCACGATTCACTTATTATCATTTTAACATTTCTTACACAAATAAAAAAAAATAGTTGTTTTACACACATAAATAACTTGTTATTATACAACTTTATACTGAGAAAATAAACTTTTTTTAATTTAATTTTACCTGAAATAACCTATAATAGCAGCACTATAGACGACTCTACTCCGGCTCTGCATTTTGAAAACTAAAATTTATCACCTGTCTATGAGACAACTAAATATATAATAATAATCGTAATTTTACGCAAAACAACCTTCCGCTTAGGGAATCTCATTATGATTTATCACAGGTGACAAACGTATACTTCCTAATATATTTTTGCATCATGATGTATCCCACATATAGGGTAGGTTAGACAGAGGGAACCTAGTGTTAAGACACTCCGTCATCGTTAAGGCGCTTCTGTTTACCATTTTCGCCAAATTCTGGAAAAATATATGCTCTCATTTGAGACTAATAACAGTATCATCCGTTTCCAAACCAAGAGAGGTTGGAATTTCTTTAGGCAGTTAATGCCTTCCTAGATCCTGGCTAATATCTGACTTACTTAATATCTCTATCTACTATTCTTACGGCTAGTCGATTTTTCCGAAATTGAAACATTAAAAAACGAAAATTTGAAAAATTTAAAGAAATAGTGATGAATATTTCTTTATTAAATAAACTAGAAGTCATGTAAACACTAAGAAACCGTAAAATTTGTGACGTCAAAACGATCATTCTCTGACAAAACAATATCTATTCTAATTACATGTCATTCCTGTGCTCTCAGCTTCTGGGCCAAATTTAAAGATTGTGGTAGTTCTTTATCTAAAGCGTTCCTATTAGTGCTGAACTAGCACGTAGTTCAGCACTAATCACTTTGCCAATATCACATAAATTTAAAGATTCCTTCAAGTAAGGTTATAATTTGCAATTCACATAGACATATGTCACGCTTCACGCTTCACGCTTATGTCACGATGATGACAATAAAAATAAATACAACATATTTAAAGCGTAGCTGTGCTAAGAAAACAACAAAAAACGTTAAGTAAATAGGCAAACTTATCTATTTATCAACTAAGTATAACATAATAATATTAATTTTAAAATGTCTAGGCAACACATATAAAACCTTGGACAAAAATAAATACTGGATACGTGTTATTTAAAAAAAAAATTAAAAATTGTTGACCAAACGAGGTAATTAAAAAACGAAGGCTTAAAGTATAAAAAAAGTAATATAAATTTCTTATCATTTTTAAAATCCGGCAAACTATACAATTAGTATTTTGAATATTATCGGTCTCTAGTAGAAGTTATTTGCAAAACTTGTAGGTATAGGATTGAACTTGAATAAATTACTTGTTCACAATTATCGATTAGATATGAATAAAATTGATATATAACTAATAATTATATATTTACGTAATTTTTGCCCTTTATTTACATAAATGGTAATTATAAATAGAGGCCGAGGTGAAGCCGTCGTTGCGTAGAGGCACAAAGGTGTGACTGTAACGCAACGGTTGTGGGTTCGACCCACTCGAGGGAATGAATAATTATTTATTAATATTTTCGTTTCTTCGCTCCGGCAACAAACCAAAAGCCTGGTTGAGTTCCGCCATTCAACACGCATACCTTTCTCTTTGCCTACTCTACTGTATGTGGGATACAGCGTGTAATTACAAATAAGTACATTAAATTTTTTTCGCAGTTTTTTGTATTTTTTTTATTTGGTTACGATAAAATTATATTCAACAACGGAAATTATTTAACACTAAAAGTGCCGAAGATTGACACCCCCCTAGAACCGCCTTCGTGACAAATTTGTCCCATTCTACTTATTATATTAATTGTTGGAATAAGACAAGAAAATTATTATTAAAATAATTTGTAAAATATACAGACCACGTTTAATAATCAATTTAAAATCAATTATTATTTTTTAACAAACATAAAAGTACCAAAAAACAAAACACAAAGCAAGAATCAAATATTTCAAATACGTTCTAAGGTCGTGACAACTAAATGAACAACTCTTACAAAATTATAAGTTATTAAAATTTGTTAATATTATTATTAGGCCAAGTAATGCATTAATATATTCTTCATCAGTGATACATCACAGATGATTTATAACATTGCGTGGTGATGCCTCCAGAATTCCAGGTTCCCTCTACCTACCCTAAAATCGCCCACATTTGGTATCGAGTGTTTTTCTGAAATTCAAGCCTAGCTTAATCATCCTTTCATCTGAAAGGATGATTAAGACTAGCGGCAAAATTTCGTATTGACACCAATTTTACCCCATTTTTCAGGCTATTATTTTTTAAGATTTATACATAAATGTATAGTTTTCAGGTTTTTTCCTGTACTGGTACTACATGTAGATGCTAGCTGCCAAATTTCATAATTCTAAGTTAACTGAAAGTACCTTATTAATTTGATTCCCTTTATAGTGTCGAAATACACGTTTTTTACTATATAAATGGTCATATCTTTTTTTAAGAGCGCTTTTTCAGGAAATCAAGGGACTGTAGATCGTCATATAGTTGATATCCATATACTCATATGAGTATCAACTCGATTTCTCCAAGCATTCCTGAGACAAAGGCACAGACAGACGGATGGACAAAAAAATGATCTTATAAGGGTTTTTTTTCCTTATAAGCTAAAGAACCCTAAAAACTTAGGCATTGACTGCTAAACCTACCATTTAATTTTTTTCCGTCCCCGCATCGCCCTTTCACCTCCACCTCGTCTCCGAGGCATGAAAATATGTCAAATTATACCCTCAAATAATAAAATAATAATGGCGGGACAAAAATGACCCAGCGGCAGTTCTAGGTAAATCTCATTTTTTTTCAAAAAGTATGACTGCTATAAAATGATTTATAATTTTAATTAAATAAAGGTGTAAAATTGGTAATAGTCAAAAAGTTTCCTCTACATACATTAACAAATAAAAAAGTTATATACAATCAAAGATGCGTTTGGGACAAAATGGGACGGCGGCGCTTCTAGTGTTAAACTACACAAATATTTTCTCGTAAGTAAATAATAAGAACTATTAAGCAATTAATATTTCAATTTCCAGTGTCTCGTTTATAACAATTATGTTTCAAGGCTGAGAGTATATAGAAATTTTTAAACCGCACATGAATCAACAATCTCATAATGTAACAATTTATACATATAATATAAATAAATAAAATTGAAATGTCTGTCTGTGATTATAAATTGATTGAGATTTACAAGTGAATATACCTATTTACACGATACTAAAAGATAATCAATTTTTAATTTAGATTTAATTTACTATTCATAAAATGTACAACAGAATAGATAAGCATACTAAAATAATCATCCAATTTTCCCTTAATATACTTAAATAATATTAAATAAATATTCGTATCGTTAAAGCGGTCTTTTGAAATATAATTAATTTTATGGAGGTTGGACGCCTACGCTGGGTAGCACATGGAAGAGAATGAGTGAAACTAGAATACTTAAATCCTTGCTAAGTTATAAACCGAAAGGAGAAACTGCGGGAGACCAAAATTTAGATCGATGGACAGAGTCAACAAGGATCAGCTTCCAAAATTTGTCTTAAAAAATTATATCAAAGAAAATAAAATATATCTAAAATTAAATCAAATCAGCTGCACAGCAGAGGGAACCTCGTGTTAAACCACTCTATTCCCCACGTTCCGTCGAATTCTGGAGGCATTGCGTGTTTAATGGCGGAACTCAACGACGCCCTTTGCCTTGACACCAGAGCAAAGAAATGAAAATATAAATTAAACTGATAAAAATATTTAATTTTCTCGAGTGGGGATCGAACCCACAACCAATCGATTTTGGAGCACACTTTGTGTCTGCACCACAATTGGTTAAATATATAGGTCTATCGTTATTGAAAGAATTATTTTAGGGTCACTTAAACCAGGTGTATAATATTAGAATAATAAAGACATAAATTACGGAATGGTAAAGGCGGGTGTTTGTGACTCGCCCCCGTGTGAAACAGGTATAAATCAAAGAGGGGGAGTTCAAATAATGATTTATATTAACTCTTCCTTTTATTTACTTGAATTGGGTTAATAATTGAGTTCCAGTTTGCGTAGAAAATTTAATAAAGTATGTCCGCTAATTGCGACATTGATAAATTCTAATATAAAATTGTATTACATAGAGTTCATTACTTTATGTTTAAGACTTAGTAATGTTGTTATAATGTTTCCAAATAGAAGAAGATGTAACGTCATAGGAAAACATTAATGAAAAATTGCATACTTTTATGAATTAAATTGAATTATTATCACTGAACTATCATTATTTTGCCTAATACAAAGAATTTTACTCAATATATTTACTTATAATTGAAAATTATTTTTTCCATTTTGTAACATTTATTTGTACTCGTAAATCAACACACAACTACAAAAATCGACGAATAGAGGCACACTTAAGGCAATTTTAAAAGACAATGTTTATCTAAAAAGCATATATTATATGGGTTAGCTAGGTACAATAAAACAATACTAGTTCTGTTCTTTAATTATGACGTTTCGAGCGTGACAGTTGAGGACGTAATCACTTCACTAATGTCACGCTTAATGGAGAACACGCACACGAAGAAGGTTGTATTACGGGTACAGCACTAAATGATAACAGCAAATAATATTTTATAAATAAAATTTAAACATTTGACATCACATTTAGATTTTAAATATTGAACATTGATAAACAACATAATTATTAAGTCGGAATTGTTTTAAAAAGAAACTAACTTATTCTTTTTTTACACATAAATGATTACATAGTACGTACTATAACAAAAGAATTCCGTGGAAAGTGTGGAGCGGAGAGTCTTAACACTGCCTACACTGACACGCGCAGGGCAAAGCGAGAACCTGAACAAAAATTATATAGAGACATGCGTGAAAATATGAGAATGTCATATATTTTTTTAAAAGTTTTATCCAGGAGTAAATGAGGGTAGTAAAATAATTTTACCGTAAAAATAGTTCCATAATAGAAACTTAGTCTTGGCAACTATCCAAAACCATTAATTACCAACTTTTGATGACTTCGAATAACACACGCTTTATAACTTGCTGGACATTTTCAATTAAAAGTATTTGTTTTATTTTTTCAAATATATATGTATATTCAAGATAAAATTATATAGATAACAAGTAACAATGTATGTATATCTAGTGTTAAGAAATTGAGTTTGCCAGTTTCCCTCCTCTGCCTACCCTGCTGTGTGCGGGATAGCGTGAAGCTGATTTTATTTGATTTTAGTTTTCCTTGACTGGTAGTTGAACCGATAACCGTCGTGAAAATTTTTTTAACTAAATATCCATTGGATATTTAGATAAAAAATATTCTAATTTAGCTCGTAAATGAATAATTTCTTTAAAAGCGTATTGCAGCTAAATCTAAATCGGTACAGTTTTTTTTATACATTACGGATTTAAAAGAATTAAAGCTTAATCTTATTATTTTTATCCTAACTGACTGTACTATAGGAATGAACTTCACAATTTTCCTTTGAAAGCTTTCAAAACGCTTTATTTTGCTAATGAAATTTACTTGTAAGCCTCTATCTTATCTTCAAGCCACAATATTTGATTTGAAGACCTAAGATTGGACAGGCAAGGCAAACTTTGTGTTGAATATTATCTATCAAAGGCGTCGAAATTTTATACAATATACCAAAAAATACTCTTTATTTTATATTAGCACAAACGTGCGACCGTAAACGCGTTGGCTGTGGGTTCGATTCCTATTTTCATTTCCTTGCTCTAGTAACGAGTTTAGCCATTCAACACGCAATGCCTCCAGGATTCGGTGGAAAGTCTCCACTTTTATTTCACTTTCACAGAACCAGAGTGATTTAATGAGAAAGGTGAATCTTAACGATAGATTCCTAGATTCTTTCTGCCTACACTGCCATGTGCGGGATACAGCGTAAACTTAAAAAAAGAAAAAAGAAACTTTTAAAATTTCTATTTATAGATATAATATTATTAAGCAAATTTATATATTTTAATCAATATTTTCTTAATAATTCTGTATGAAAATGTTCTGTATAAAATATTTTTAATAGTGTACTTTACAAAATAAAAAAAAGATAAGTTTCCTATAAAATTCAATAAGGTTTGCAGAGATTATTCCGGGATAAAAATGAGTAAATGTTGAAAAATCAGATATAAAAGTCAGTGATGTTTCAGGAAGCATTATAAATTCCAATCTTGCACTTTAGCCCGGCAGTGATGCAGATGGGTGGGAATATCGCAGAGATTTGCATCGGTTGCAAAATTGAGTTATGATAATCCAACTATTAGTCACATTTTTCTTTTAAAAAGAGTTATTTTATTTGTTTTTCACAAGGATTATATAATTATTTGACAGTAATTCTAATATGAATGATTACTATGAAGATTCTGATATGTATTACAGCGCTACTAAAAATAAAAATCTATAAAACATACATTATTAAGATTTATTAAATTTAAAATATTTTTTATAATGCTAAATGTTGTATTAAAATTGATAAATACCACCCGATTCTTTATTGTTCATTTTAAATGACCATAAGAGGCGATTCGTGGCGCTGGGGTATAGGCGTGTGAATGTAAACGTGACAGATTGTGGGTTCGACTCCCATTTGAGAAAATGAAATATTTAATATTTTATGTACGGTCTGACTCGATACCAGTGCGACGTTGAGTTCCGTCACTCAACACCCAAAGCTTTTAGATTTCGGCGAAAAATGAAGAGCACAAATGTTTTAATAATAACGGAGCGTAAGACACAGGTTTCCTCTGCCTACCCTGCCATGTGCGCAATAAAGGATGAAGCTTTAAAAAAATACCATCTTCATATGCACATTCCAGCATTTTATATTTCCATTACATAATTACTACGCTAAAGACTACACAAACTATCAAAAAAAGACATAATAAAAGTGAAAAAGATAGAGTAGGTACGTTCCGTATAAAAAAAACAAAGAACAAATATCGCTTAGCTAAGTTGCAGATTTATATCGCAGTACTACATCACTCCTCTTCCGGAAATAAACTTGTCGGGAAACAGCGCACCGAGTTAGCAATTCACGCTATATTTATGACGGTACAACCTACATCGATTTAGCGTTTTAAAATGTGCTGACTTCTGTTTGTGTTAATATTTTGTTAAATAAAGATTATGTTTTATTTTATATAGATTGTAGGTATCATGATTTATTTACAGTATTTTACATTTTTGTAATATTGGACGCTTTCAAGATTTTGTGTTGTTTGCACAATGCTTTTAATATGCGATTTGTAATATCGATTCTACATGGACGAAAACACTTTTTTTCAGATTCACGCTCTATTCCACACATAGCAGGTAGGCAGAGAGAACCTAGTGCTAAGTAAGTGATACTCCATTTCCATTAAAGCACCGCTACATACTTTTAGCCGAATTCTTCAGGCCTGTAAACATGATAAAAAATATATTAGGAAGTATAAAATGTTAAGAAACTTAAACAATTGTATAACGGCCATAGAAACACTAGAACAACATATTAACCAATTAACAAAAAATAACAATATTTTCGAAATGAAAGAGAATTTAAATTGAGTTGTAATTAATTCAATAGGAACAATTTATATTATAAGAACATAAAAACTCTAGCCAGCAGTGTTTTAAATCGATGTCACGATATTCATTAGGGTATAAGTATGTAAATATCCACTTTAAGGTTGACCTAACAAATTAATCGTGCTTCGCCTTGGTATATGTGTATTTGGTATATAAAGTAATAACTTTTAGTATTAACTTTAGAGAAACATTAGAAATAACAACACATTTGAATCAAACATCATAAAGGAGTGAAGACAAAGTTGCACATTCAAATACAGTTACATTTCCGGATTCGCTGGCGAAGCTGTGCAACTATCCCAAGTTATTTAGCAGTGCTACTAGATCACTGTCATCTGGCTAAACAGTTACAATGAACGATAGACACGAAGTGCCTACGTAGTACTAATTTGTTCTAAGATATTCATATCATACAAGGTAAATTGCAATATTAATTATTACATATTCGAATAAAAAACCCGTTAAGTGCGAGTCGGTCTCGCTTATTGAGACTTCCGTAACAATTGCAAACTTAAATTTACGTTTTTTTATTAACTTAATTTTATATATACACTCATTTTGTATGAAAGTAACTACAAATATGAATTTGTAATATTTTTATATGCCTACAAACTTCAGTTCGTCAATTTTTGTACGTTGCACGTGATCTACAATCATAATATTGGTATGTGAGTGATGTACAGGGTGAGATAGTCTCGCTAAAAACTAGTAACAGAACGGACATTCACCCCGTATTCGGCTTTTTTTAAGCTTCAGGGGGTGATCTAACCCACAACCAGTGCCGTTTATAGTCATTGCGCTCCTGCTTCATACTTACATACATACAGAAAAATAAATTATAATACTAAGGAGAAATAGGATATTATTCTATTTCTTCATAGTATTATTATTTTTTTATTTTTATAATTTTCTAAATATTGATAATAAATGTATGGCTATAGATGTTAAATATCTTTAAAACATTGCTTAACTTTAGTCAATAATAGGGCACGACGGAAGAGGTTTAGTCGATATTACGTTGTTTGTAGGATTTACATATGTATGTTATAGCAAAGTAGTAGTACTAAAAAATATTTTTATATTTTTACCAGGCTTTTGGAGGAATTTTCTACCAGGAACCCGTGTGTGTTTTCCTGCTTCCGGCCCAATTCAATGAGATTTCCATATATATCTACATTCATTTCATAATACCAATACAAACCATGTACGCCACGCAGCTTATTACTTTTACTTTCTTTTTTTCTCATTGCCTTATATTTATTCAAATAATCAATATACGAAATTTATTATTATGTACTTATATAAAACGAACTTTCAATAGGTTAATGTTATCAGCATTATTGACTCTTTCAATAACCTTGCCCTAACGATAATCACATTAACTTAGAAGAACAATTTCCCCACAGAGCCATGTGCTTTCAACGATCATAATATCATCGGAACAAAATTGCTAAGATCCTTGTGAAGGTTGGGTTAAATATCTTGGTTATCCTGTGAATTGTAAAAAGAGTGATTTTTATAAGATTTTATACATCGATTACACTTTATGGCTATAAACGTATAAAAAAATTGGCTTCACGCTGTATCCCGCATACAACAAGGTAGGCAATGGAAACCTAGTGCTAAGACACTCTTCCCCATTTTCTACGGAATTCTGGAGGCATTGCGTATTGAGTGGCGGAATTCAACGCTGCGTTTTGTCTCAATACCAGAGTGAAGAAATGAAAATGTAAATTTAAGTAAATAATTAATTTCCTCGAGTAGAGATCGCAACTAATACCAGTCATCCGTATTCTGTATTTATTTAAGATCTAGTAAATAATAAATGATCTAATTTATCTTGGTATCAAAATGCAAACAATAAAAAATATGGAAATAATTGTTTTAATTTTAATTAACTTTTAGTGTGTTTAAGTCGACGAACGACATTTAACAATTATCATACAAATGGTGAATTAAACAATGCTTCCTACAATGACAAATTAATAGATTTGTACTGTTTGAACAGTTAATGAATTTGCCCGTTTGAGTAATCATACCGTTTGTTTACATTCAGTCTAAGACAATCATCAAAATTAAATATTTTGACAGAAGATTAGAGGTATACGGCAAACTAATATACTAACATGACAACTAGCCAAAACAAAAAACTACCATATAGGATAAAATTTATAAAGAGTTAAATAAAAAAAAGAGTTAAGTGTGAGTCGAGCGCTACACTGAAGGTTCCGTACCAATTTTAGGATTGATTGATAACTACTTAATTTATTTTAAGTGAACCTACAACTAAAATAAAAATTGACGAATTTAAATTTACAGTTATTAGATATTTTCTGAAGGTATTTCTTGTGATGGCTAATTATTATTCCAATTCCCGTTTATTTTAATAGAAGCAATTTTACATATACAAAATGCGATTTCTTTTTCATTTCAGCATTTATTTCTGATTCTTGATTGAACTTTTTATTTAAATTAATAAAAAAATAAATAAAACAGAACCAAAATAGACTATTTGCATACAACAGAAGATATTTCATATAATTAAATATTCGTTTGTAACCATTGGCTTCTATATATTCCTTTTATGACGTTTGAGTTACCGTATCATAAGCTGTATGAAATGGCACGTGGCCTGAAAATGTTGCCCCATAAAACCTTTTATAGCACACAAAGTGTTGTCAAAGTGTTGTCAAGCACACTTGTGTTATTTATTGTGATGTCATGCCGGGACACTTAGGTCTAACTCCATAGGATTACAATTTTATAAAAACACTAACACTAGCTTTTGTAAGCTAACTATAATGGTTTATGTTTTATACAGAATAAATAAAATCTTATAATTTATTAGCAAACAGGATAAAGTAAAAAGAAAATGGAAAATATAATTTAAAAAGCTTTATCATCAATGAAAAATAAAATACAATTTAAAAAACAAAAGTCCATTATTTCGTTATTTAAAACTTATTACAAAATAAATTACTGCCACGAATCAAAACAACGGAAGGGTGGTCGGAATGGCCTAATTAAGAGATAATTAACAAAAATCCTTTTTAAAACATATAAAGTGAAAACTCGCTTCCTCTTAATTGTGTAACTGTAGGGTTTAATTATGAAACATCGGGATAAGGCACAGTGTTTCGCATGCGTGAAGCATTCTGTATTCGGAAAATTCAGTTTCATCTCAGATTGTTGGCAGGAGGGACGTGCCTCTGGCGACGAGCATCACGGTCGTAAAGTACACGTAAATTTTATAGCTAGCAGTAAAGTGTATTTGAAAGTGCAGTGCTATATTATTCATAGTATAAAAGTGCGGAACGAATTGATGTAAAATTTTTAGATATTTCAGTATTCGCTCTTAATTTTTTTATTAGAACTCTTTAGATTATAAATTTAATTTTATGTGAAATATTCTATTTAAATATACTTCTATCTATATGCCAATAGTATGTTTCTAGATTAAAAATGCGAGAGCAAGAAAAATGCGGTACAAACATGAGTCGTAACGTTTTATTGCGATTCAAGCCTCCGTTGTAGCGTTCATTGGGCCATGTGAATCTCATAAATATTCGCCATGTATGAAAGTGTTTAACTTTAATGTATAATTTTATATGATGTAAAGTACTATATAACTTTTAAAAAAGAAAATTTGGAATATATAACTATAAAAAGATAGAAAGCTTTAATAACTAAAAAAAGCTTTTTATCACATATTATAATCAGCTTCACGTTATATCCCGAATTTAACAGGGTAAGTAGAGGGAACCTAATGAGATCTTAAGACACGCCGTTCCCCGCTTTCCACAATTTTTTTGAGTGGCATGGCAGGCATTGTGTGTTGAGTGGCTGCGAATTTATAGCCGGGCTTTCGCCTTGATGTAAAAGTGAAGAAATGAAAATATTATTAAATTATAATTCGTTCCCCAGAATGAGGATTGAATCCACAACCGTTTTATTCTTGTACTCCTGCGCCATAATGGTGCATATTATATATTTTTATTCGACCTATTTATTCGACTCTACGAATAGACAATATATTTTGGTGTAAGATTACGTTGCAATCATTTTCATAACAATTTAAAGGCTTTACTTTAAGGCGGTAAGAGGAAAAACAATACAAAACAATATGTATTACACACCCAATTCAGATAACTCAAAATGTCAAGATACTGATATTACAATAAGAATATATGGAGACTATCCTTTGATATCTATACCTTTGATTCTCGTCTCGTTTGATTCTTGCTGTTATGACGATGCTAGATGCTCTCAATTTAATTAAATAGAAATTGATATGATTTACATACATATATGCACGTTTATATCATTGCTGTAAATATTGTATAATTATACTTACGCAGCAGGGTAGGTAGTGCTAAGACACTCTGTCCCCTATTCTTCGCCGAATTCGGAAGATATTGCGTGTAGAGTGGCGGAACTCAACACCGCGCTTTATTTCGACACCAAAGCGACTGAAAATATTAATCGGAATCTTCACACAATCTTTACAGAGCGACTTTTACAGTCACACGCTTGTGTCACGATTAGCTTTATTTTAAAATTTATATTAAATTTATGAAAATTCGATATTTTTCCAAAACGTTCGATATTTTTACCAACGCCCATTTTGGTTTAATATAGGTATTTAAATATTGGTACATTTTATAAGTACGTATATCTAAAGCGACACTAACATTTTTATTTTAATATATTATAAGACACACATTTTAAATTAGAACTCAAAGAGTAAGTATTTCAATACTTATATTTCATAAATAATTCTACATAATGTTCAAGTTTAGAAGCTATCCTTTCATCTTAAATTAGTAATTTATGTAGGCTTATTAGAATAATTTATTCCAATCAGAATAAATTAAACGCGGATTCCGAATGTTTGTAGGTTATAGAAATATTTCAGTACCTACCGTAGCAAAATTACTTCATAAGTTCCCAATCTGATAAATTTTATCGTGATCTAGTTCATTTTATTCCATAACTTCAAGAACGACCCATGAGGCCAGTCGTGGTACAGGAGCACAAGCGTTTGACTGAAAACGCGACAGGTTGTAGGTTCGATTCCCATTCGAAGTTAAGCGTGCCGTTGCGTTCCGCCACCCAACAGGCATTGTCTCCATAAATCGGCGGTAAGTGGGCAGCAGAGTGTCTCATCTCTAGGCTCCCTCTGCCAACCCTGCTACACGCGGGATAAATCGTAAAGCTGAAAAAAAAAACTTTGGCGTCCTACTACATTTTATTAATCTACTTGAAATAAAATTTTCACAAACATGAAAATTTTACGAAACGCAACGTGTTATTAAATTAACAATTGAAATTTAATTGATTTCGGCCGGGTCATTGATTATTCCAAAGGTGTAAATCCAATAACTGCTTCTGGGCCTGCTTTATTTGTATCACATTTCTCAATTGCTTTTAAATGAAAATGGTTTCCTCAGATTATGATAATTTTAAATAACCGTCATTGCTCAGAGGCACAAGCCTGTGACTGTAAAGCGACAGGTTGTGAATTCGATTTCCACTCGAAGAAATATAATTTTTAATAGTTTCATTTCGTCGTTCTGATGCAACAAGCAATACCACCGGTATTCGATGGAAAGTGGATAGTAGAGTGTCGTAACACTAGGCTCCCTCTGTTTACTCTGCTACATTCGTGATACAGTGTGAAGATGAAAAAAATGCCATACTGTCGTAAAAATAGCTGTACGAGTACCTTTATAACCTTTACCCATTCAGTAGTTTTTGTTTCATTATATTAATATGGATAAAAATCAATTAAACCGAAGAGAAAAAATATATTGACTGCAAGTAAAAGAAAAAGTCTGGTAAAAAATATTTAGAGAGTGAAATTCCATTTTTTTTATCTGCTTTAATGGAAAAAAGTATTCTGACAAATTATAAAAAAAAAATATATTACTTTTGACTGGGATTTATATCATTCAGCATCATAAATTTTAAACGTTGGATTTTCTTTTGAAAACAAAAATCTAATTATTTTAACAGTACAAAACATTTTAAAATTAAATACTAATTATTTAGATTATAAATAACATAAAAGAAGTACATAAATCCATATTAATTATACATTACTATCCTCTTTAAAAGTCTATAATGATAATTTATGTATATATTTTTTAGATCTCAAAATTCATTGAAAAGCCCAGGCATATTAAAATACTACATCATAAAATTAATATTTAAGCATCTAAAAGCAGTTTGTTAATCTAAGCAAAGAGTAAATAACGATCTCGCTTCAATAGAATTATAAAAATTGTTATATATTCGAGAAAATGGTTTCGCTTTTCACAGCACTAATGCCTAGTTTTAATTAAAAGCTACACAAGAATCACTTATAAGTTTGGAAGTACCTCGTTAACCCGGATCAAAATTTGAACCAATTTTGTCATTAATATTTTAATTTACTAAAGTTATCTGTCTATCTCTTTACCATGTTTTAATTAAAAGTTAGTGACTCCACCACTGCGATGGGTGGATTCTATGAAGTATGAAATAGATTGGATTATTAGCTTTGGCTATCTTTTTCTTATGTTCTACAATAAATTTTAAACTTTTAAACTTCTTGATAATGATGGTGATACCAATGATGACGATAAATATAATAAATGGATAGATTATTTATTATGTAAGTAAATTATACTTCTTGTATACGATTTTTGTGTAAAAACTTTTCAATACTTGAAACTAGTTAGATTAAATGAGTTCTAGGGCGTGGATTCAGGTACCCTTTTTCACGTTTGTAGGAGACACGCGAATATAATAAAATTTTTGAAGTAGCTATTCGAAGTAGTATGTAATAAAAATGTATTATAGTAGAAGTATAAATGTATGGAGCAAATTTTAATTATTAAAAAATATTGATTAAGGGAGAAGATTAAGCTAAAAGCTATTTAATTCTTCAATTTTAGCGCGCTCTAACGTTATCCGGCCATTAAACGTTAAAGTTTGTTCGAAACTGACCAAAATCTTACCCTGCAGTTTAAATTACATGCAAACTTGCAAAGTTGTCTTAAGTTTCCAGATTTTGAACAGAAAACTAACACAATATAATTGTATCCAATTCTCGATTATATTTTAAGCTTCTAATTAAGATTTGTGTATTATAATAGTTTTCTCATTCGTAGCCTGAAAGGTTCATAATAAAATTTTATAGGTTTAGTGAAACTTAAAATATTTTAACTAAATTATTTTTAAAAACCAAATAAAACCGGTTAAGTGCGAGTCGGACTCACCGAGGGTTCCGTATCAATTTCAGGTTGCCAGAATTGATGTATAAGTGCATGTATCTTTTGAATGCATTGACGAAGAAGAGAAGCTTGATATTTTCTTTGTTCAACGGACCATACAATTGAATATTCTAGAAGAAAATCTAAAAATAAATGGTCTTGACAGACGAATAGGCCAAAGCGTATAAGG
This sequence comes from Heliconius numata, assembly GCA_016802625.1. Taxonomy (NCBI): domain Eukaryota; kingdom Metazoa; phylum Arthropoda; class Insecta; order Lepidoptera; family Nymphalidae; genus Heliconius; species Heliconius numata. Next base: position 1,531,080 of record JAEBDU010000008.1, read on the forward strand.
GTTCCGTTTTTAGCTTTTGAGGTACGAAACCTTAAAAATACCTCATACAAGATTGAACTATTAAATAAAAGACGTAAACTGCACATATATCGATTTGAAAGTGCAGGCATTTTCAAGTCAATACGGATTTAATATTCTTTTATTACAAGCTACCTTTCAACTTTCAAAAAACATAATACCTTTTGAACCAATAACTCGCAATACTGTTGGCATTAATTTATACTCCAGTGACAAATTTGAACGATCGTTTGTAACGAAATAATATTTTTTTCACGAGTTCTTTCATTTTAAGCACTGCCATCGATATGACGGGGTAACAATTTATAGGGGCCATTAATCACTTTATAGAGACGCTTGTGACATTTATACCTTTGGAACTTTACCATTCCTAAAATAAGATTTAATTTCTAGCTCTGTTTTTTGAGATATTTTCCTAGTTATTTTTATATAATTTTCGTACCTATATGACCAAAATTTTATATTTATTTCGATTTAGGACTTTTAAAAAAAAAACAATGGGGAATTAAAATCCAAATATAATGTGTACATAGAACAACTATAATGTGTAAGTGTCAGTGAAATGTGATAGTGGTGATGAACACAGCATGAGCACGTGGATGGCGCTGTTCGGGCTAGTGTGGCTGCTGCGGGTACGCGGGTCTTTATGCGGGTGCACAGCTTGCAAGCATGCTCGCTTGGAAACGCAGGATGTCAGATGCAGGAGAAACTCGAGAGCTTCCAGCTCACAGTGCCTCGAGGAGCAAGCGACGAGCACGGAGTGTCCTAGCCCTGATGAACGGGCCCCGTTTGATGTCATCGCGTTACAACAGTACACCCGTGACGCCACTGTGCAAACTGACTTCGATGATGATGATTTAGAGGATTTAGACAAAATCGAATTGCAAATCAAAGAAGAATGTAAGTTATTCATTTTTACTTTTTTTTTATCTATTTATTTAGTGTTCGATTTGAACTTGAAGTAAAATGACGATGTTGCCGTAATTACCTCAATAGTGTAGTTATACATTAAGTAGGATGAGGCCGGTCAAAGGTTGTGGATTAGATTCCCACCCGAGGAAATTAAATATTTTATATCTTCATTTATTCTTTCTGGTGTCCAATCGCCTCTAGAATTCGGCGGAAAGAAAAAAATAGCGGAGTGTTTTACACTAGGCTCTCGCTAAAGCAGAAAATATAGGAAAAAAAGAGTTGTATGTAATAAATAGTCGTCATAGCTTCAAGTTGTAGTAAAGTCAACTGTGAAATATAAACAAAAACAAGCGTTTTGCAAAATTTATTAACGAATTAAAAAGCTTTCAATTTTCAATATCTATATTACTTTAAGCCTTTCAATTTTAGATGAGATAACATTGGTTGTACGTAAATAGAATTTCTAATAGATTAAAAAGAGTTGGCTCCAGTTCAAAATATTTGAAATTAAAATTTGTATATAAGATTAAGATTAAGATTTATATGAATAAGCTAATAACCAAGCATGTCTGTACATAGAAAGTATATGGTAAAATCTATTATAAGGGCTATTTATCAATATATTAGACCCCAAAATATTTTTTTGTGTTTGTTTGTTTTATTGCGCGTTCATAAACGCTAATCTCAGTAACGGCTTATTTATATCGCCGATTTAAAAACAATTTTCACTTTATTTTGGCAAACTTCCCTTAACGCTTTAGTGTTTGTTTTATTTAAATCAGTTCATAAATAAAAAAGTTGTGAGAGTATAATTTTTTTTACTTATTTAGAAAACGTAAATAAATTGAACGTAGCGAGATCCGAACCCGCGCCTCTTGGAAACCGTTCAGGCAAAGTATTTGGTTCGGCAAAACTACAACTACAAAATAACTATTTTATTGAATTGGTTGAAACTTTAGTTTATAATGTCTTGAAATTGTCTTTAAAATGATAATGTTATTATATCACAAGACTAATGCAGGTGAGCAAATAAATAATTGCATGGGTAATTGAAGCGGACAAAGCCACGAGCGTGTCGCTAGCTTATAACGAGATAAAAATGATATTTTGATTAACTTTGTCTTGTAGTACTTTACCATTTCAATGTAAATCTTTATAAATGTTTTGAACTTAATCACACCTAGGGAATTATCTTTTACAATGAACTCTTCTATAAATTTTAAAAAAGCTTTTACTATTGGTAAATAACATCTTTTTTTTAGGGGGATTATGAAAAATAATTATTTTACAGCTTTTATAAAAGCTTTGTAACATTTACAAATCATTATTTACTCAGACTTAGAATCACATTCTCTTTGGACCGTTTGGTTTAATTAAAGCGGATGCCGAAGTTGAACAAATATAGCAAGTTTAAGTATTTAAAATATTTTAATCTTGAATCGAGGCCTACGGGAACATCAAAGTGAACTGTTGTATAATTTCTTGTTCATAATATGTAAATTTTGTACCGTGCTTTGAAAGCTTATCACCACAAACGTCGAAGCTTTCCTTTATATATTGGGTTACTTAATATAATTACAATAATGTGTTAAATATTGCATTTAATAGAATAGATGAGTCAGAGGCTCTGTCGTGGTAGTGGTTTTCAGTCGTGTGGCTGTAAGCGCAACAGATTGTGGGTTCGATTCTCACTTGTAACGAGGCAAAGCGCGGCATTGAGTTTCGCTAAAATTCGGCGGGAAGTGGGAACGAAGGTGTCTTAATGGGAACGGAGTGTCTTGTTAGTGCTAGGGCTTCTTTATTCTTAATTCTTTTGCTATCATGTCCGGTGTCTAAATTAAAATCACAATAAAGTCAAGTTAGAGTCAGAGCTAAAATTAATCTTTTCTATTTTCCAGATGGTTCTTCTCTATAAAACAATGCAATTATATCTAAATTAAAATAAAATCTACTAATTATTCGATTGCAGATATGTCTATATGTTTATATATTAATCTTGAAACCCAATTTGGTTGAAATTACTTTCTTTTGTCTCTTGTTAACAAACTTCACAATGAAAACAATTTATAAGCTTATTTATATTTTATTGTAAACGACAACTTTAATTAAAAAAACTTCCTCAGGATATAAGTATATCTAATATAACTTATTATAGACCTATATGTAGACAAAGGGAACCTAGTGTTAAGACACTCTGTTTCCCATACACTATAAAGTATAATACAGTGCTTTTAAAACTAATTAGCTGATACCTAGAAATTTTAACTAGTATTATTTAGCTATTTCATTTTAGTTATAGACATACGTATATAGAACGTTTAATAATAGTATTATCAGACCTCGCTCGTAGCTTAATGTAGCTTGTAAGTATTGAAAACAATCCGCATTTCATTTTACCTTTCCATATTGATATTTGCCTCCATATGGTACAACAATTGAAAACAAACATGGGAAACAATCGATTCGAATTTACATACGCGAACTAACGTTTTTCATATTCAGTGAACATTTTCTCCTAAATAATTCTATCGGCTTTTTATGCATACGTAAAAGAAATATTCTAGCCTAGAGTTACCGACTCAAGTTGAATTAAAATAAAATGAAAAAAGCTAGCGCTCTGAAGACAGTACTATATTTCCCTAGAGGAAGTAAGACTGACCGACAGATATTGATCTTTGGAAAAGAAAGAATATATATAAGAGCTATTTGAATTTTGTTTTAACTTATACTTAGAAAATTCATTTGGGAATAATGGGATGTTTTACTTCGTTTATATATAAAGAACATAGTGGACATGTTTTATTATTGGAGGCCTCGAGCCTTTTCTGAAATTAAGGCTTGGCTTAGCCAAAGCGGTTTCATCTCATACTTCACTTGAACTAGCGGTTTTAATACCTAATTTTGCTAACCTTTTAAGGATTTTTTTTTGTGTTTAACCACAAATGTATAGTTTTCATAGCGTCAAAACTATACTATTTGCGATATAAACGGCCGTGTCTTTTTTCTAAGTATATATAGAAATATGTTTTTTATCAGGAAATCATGGGGCCGTAGGTAGGAGTATGTAATTTGAATTTCAACCCGATATCTCCATGCTTTCCTTTTTTCCTTAAAAAGTACGGAACTCTAAAAATATATATAAATGAACATGGCAAAATTCTATGGAAATACATTATTTTTTCTTATTTAAGTCAGTATTTACAAACCACCTTCTAAAACAACAAGATATTCCGTTTTGTGACATCGTTTTTTATTTGCAGCGAACGTTGGCAACTACGAGAGCGGGCGTGAACAATCGACACTAAGTCCGGAAATAGGGCAGAAAGTCACAGGAAGCTTCCAGGTACTGTAATACTGTCACTTATTTACTGAATGTACCATTTTGGTAAAAATGTATAGGTACATGATGAGAAACTCGAAACACTGTTTTAGTTCGAGAATTTATGTAATAGATAATGTCAGTTGATTTAAAGTTATGTTTTATTTCAAAATAAATAATAAATATTTATACATTAAAAAGCTTTTATTGATCGCTTTAAAATCAATTTGAATATTTTTTTACTTTTTTTGTTAAATTCACGCGTATCTCGCATATATAGGGGTAGGCAGAGGGAACCTAATGTGAAAACATTGCCAGAAAATAAAGATATTATTCAAATATTATGATATTCTGTGTGATGATATAATGAACATGAAAATGACAAGTAAATTACAATTATAAAATACAAATAAAAAGCCACTAATTAGTGACGCAACTGTATATTCATATAGGTTCAATAGTTCAAAAAAATTTCAAGAATAATGACATTATTGAAAATTTCACAATTAATGATGTGTGCCATTATAATTATTTCAAAGTACGTGATTTACCTAGTTCACTCGCTAATTATGTCAACGGGTAGCGTACCCAGTACGCCAGTGATGATCGATAAAAACCAATTTAGAGGAAAATAGTTGGTCTATTTTTATTAAAATAATTGAGTCGAGTATTTTATTAAATGTATAATATTAAAAGCATAACATAGCAAAGATGTGTAAAGGAAATGTACAATGTAGTTAACATTTTCAAATTACCAGTGGTCGTGGGTTCGATTACCTCTCGAAGAAATAAAATAATAATCTCATTTCCTCGCTCTAGTGACGAGGCAAAACGCGGCGTTAAGTTACCAGCTCCACACGTAAAGATTAAAGAAGAAAAAACATTCTTATATTATCTTACCAACTTGCTTAGTATTAGTTAGATAAACATATATAAAAAAAATAAATGAATTTCCAATTTATATATTTTCTTATACTAAAAAAGCTGATTTTACTTAAAATTTTGATATAGCTTAAAAAAAATTACGTAAAATTGATATTCTACAAGACCGAACTGTAAACATATGAACTAATTACAATACCAATTCATTATTCCTCTAACAGTATCTAATGCAGCACAGCACATCAAATCCGGATGAGGTGTGGGAGACGACAGATGTTGCTCTTGAACGAGGAGCTAACGGCCTAGGTCTTAGTATAGCAGGTAGCGAGAGTGGAGGCGACATCAGCATAACTAGAATAGCATCTAGCGGAGCTGCCAATGCCGATGGACGTTTACAAACTGGAGATATACTTTTGCAGGTAAAAATATTTATTGTCTTAAACAATTAAATTCAAAACTCGAAGGAAATTTAGAGAATGGAGTCATAACTCTATGTTCTCACTATCTCTCCACTTATGTTGGAAAAACATTAAAGGCATAGTCTTGGGTTTTCTATTCGTTCCTTATTTAAATATTCAATGTATGGCATGTATGTGTGTGCTGACATAATATGTACTTGACATATTATGTCAGCATGTCAATCAGGCTGGATATTTTGCAAGATTTAATATCACTGTTTCTATTTGAATGAAAGTAAATAAGATTTTTTTGTAATTCTTATGAAGTTTAATAGTATTTTGTAATATTAAGCTCTTGATAAATGTGTTAAAAAAGGTTAGACTATAAAATAGTTGAAAAATGTTTAATTAAATATGTATTTTTACCATTACCTGTATTCTTATATTTATGTGATATATATAAATTTCATACTTTGTACCATTTAATTTCAAATAATGTAAAAATATTAAATTGAAAAGAAGAATCAATGACTTGCAATGAGCTACCGACATAAATATTAATAAGCTTTTTCTCGTAGTTTAAATGCCGCTATAAAACTCTCTTAAGTCAAATTTCAAAACTTTCTCACTGACGCGGTAAGAAATTTTGCAGGAAATTTTACGCTTTATTTTGCTACTTAAACATTTTCAGACAAACTTTAAAAATTATACGCATTTATGAGTTGTTGTCTAACAATGAGGCTTATGCAAATAGTGCCAGATAATTATACCGAGCCATTAAGTACGCCTACCTTTTCGTAACTTTCAGATTTGTTCTTCTTTTTTATAATTTCACGCCACATGTAGCAGAGTAGGCAGGAGGTTAGTGTTAAGACACTCCGCTCCCTACTTTCTTGCCTTCAGAATTTGGCGGAAAGTGGAAAACGGAAGTGTCTTTATAGGAAAGGAATGTCTAAAAACTAGGTTCCCAGGTTCCCTACGCTGTTTGTGGAATACAGCGTGAAGCTGAAAGAAAAAAAGAATTAATTGCTGTTCTTAATATTTAAAATAAGAACCTTTAAGAATAATGTGAATTACTACAACTGTATCTATCATCATAGACAAAGAGAATGCATTTAAACACCATTCGTAGGCAATCATTAATCAGCTTCCGTCGCAATCTGATCTGTCCTTTGTATAAAGAAGTTAAACTATTCGCTTAAACTGATTTGGCGAATGTCCAAGACCTTTTTCAAAACCGTACAACGAAATTAGCTTAATTTGTTTGCTACGGTCTGTGAAGGCGTTTCTCAAACTTAATTTGTATTAAAAAGTTTGTTTCGAACTAGTTTTGTATAAATTATAGTCACTTATGTCCGTTCTTTTAATTAACTACGCTTACGTCTTGCTCATTTCTATTATTACTTTATTAGGTCAACGATACCTCGGTGGAGGGTGCCCCACATTCAGTTGCCGTTGACGCATTACAAAAGGCTGGGAACGTCGTAAGATTAGTTAGTATTAGAAACAGAATTAACTATGATATTCTTGACGTAGTACAATAATAATTTTTAATTGTGATCAAAATCTATTTTTGTATTAATTCTTATAACGTAAAATTTAACGTTAATATACTAATTTATTTACAAGCAAAAATATTTCAAGCTTTAAACTCTGTTTAACAGAGAGTTAGAAGAGCTCGTAGACCAATGGTTGTAACGCTATGCCGAGGGGCGCGAGGTTTAGGCTTAGGCATCGCCGGCGGAGCTGACGATGCTGCGGGAGGAGAAGGCATTTTTATATCACACATCGCCATCGGGGGAGCTGCTCATCATGATGGCAGATTAAAATTAGGAGATAAAATATTAGCTGTTAGAGATATTAACGTAAGTAACTTTAAATATTTTCTTAAGCTCGCTTAAACTTAATGCTTCTTCTTTAACTGCTTCTTCTCTGCTATTTTCTGTAATTTTTGTATGTAAAAATGAAACAAACATCCATCCTCATAAATTTTCACATTTAGAATATTAGTATAGAATTTCATATTTGTATATATTGAATTTTATCATAAAACATAACAATTTTAGAGAGAATATTACTCGTTTGATTATAATTAATTGTTCTAGTTTACATTAATTTGAATTAGTAAAGGATATTTTGGCTGACGCCCACAAAACTTTACCCCAATTTATAGTCATGTGAAGGGATTGTTGGAATGAGAATTGGGCGTATATTCGTGCGAATCGATTAAATCAGTCGAGTGCACTCAGGAGGAAACGTTACAAGTACACGTAGCTAGCGCACACGTGTTGTTTGAACGTTAATTAACGGAAGGAATGTTATATGTGTATCGATTTTTCCTAATAAACATCGATGTTTAATTAATAGATATCGATATTGTTTTAATCTCGCTTTGGAACTTTCACTTTTTCTATTTAACAATTATTTTGTACTTTGGTTTGGAATCAGTACATTAAATGATAATTTAATGTTTATATCATTAATTTTATGTTTTACTTTCTACGTTATATTATAGAATGGTAATATGACAAAAAAATATATCATTCGTTTCGTGTTTTATATAGAAATTTTGTATTTAGGGAATTGAAACCCCATTAATAGGGGTGACTCACGCAATGGCTGTAGCTGGATTGCGAAGTACAGGCGACCACGTGACCCTCGTAGTATTACCAGCTGCTGGATCTATTCCACCAGTCGCCCGCACTGCGCCATTATATTCAAGTAAGTACCTATTAAGCATATGTTTAAATTATATTTTGGGAATTTCAGTTTTCATAATAAATTCGAGTTAATTCGTCAGTGACTTATAAGATAGTAAGAAAAATCAGCAATGATTTACCTACAGTCAATCTTTTAAAAGATATCATTTTGACGTGTCAAACAAATTGGTTATTCAGAAACGTATGTGAGTTTTTACAGAAAGTGGATGTGCACTTGACGGATTTGAACGTGTTAATAAAAGAGCTTTTAAAACTGTATATCGATTTTGCTCAGATAAAGCTCCCTTTCGAGTTGTAGCCATGCAAAACTGGTGAGACGGAAATCCATTGAAATATTCGTTTTCTTTATTTACCTTGTTACGGATGTTTTAGAGTTGTAAATTTAAAAAAACTGCGAGTCGGTCTCATCCTCCAAGGGTTTCGTACCATTTTCATATTTGTAGATCAACAGAAACGCGACATATCTATATAAATGTAGTCTAATGTAATGGTACGAATACACTAGGACACTATACGGGGACACTATACACTTAATGTATACATCGAAGGTTTCTGTATTATATGTTTCTGTACAAGCAAAATTTATTATGACACGAAAATTAATGTCAGCCGCTATGTGAACACTGTGTCCAAGTGTCTTGTGTAATTGAAAAGTTTTCGAACAAGTTTGACATTTTGAATATACCGCACCGCGCACTATAAACGTATTATATTATCAACAACTTGTGAGTGAACAATTCGGACAAAATTTCCGTACACTTTCAAATAGACACTACTCAAACAAAACGAACGTAAAGAGAGACAGTACCTACAGTAATGTCTGACATTTACCTATGTCGGAATTTCTGTCGTTTTTTTTCTTTGGCTTGTATGTCCACAGGAAATATCCTATGGGTTTTGATTACACAGTAAATTACATACATCGTTCTTATTTTTAGATTGCGATGATTTAAAAGCTAAATTGTTTTCTGTACTCCAAAGGATCGTAGAGCTGGATATTTGATATTAATTGTAGCTTTTGGCCTTTGACATACTCGTACAGACAGACGAACAACAAGGTTATCCTATAAGTTTCTTCTCTTTGTGGTACCGAACTTCTAAAATCAAATAGCTTATACAAGAATACTACAATGAAAAAAAATGTTGATATTACATGTCATATGTAAATGAGAATTATAAAATTAGCTTTCGATGTTGATCGAATACTAATTAATTTTTATTCATTGTACTGTTGTATTGTTGTGTAATATTCATGTATTTTATGTATAAGCCTTTTTATTGAATGTAATTGTTTTTTATGATGATATAATTGATATTACTTTTATAATAAATAAATTTTTAATTACAGCTTTTTATCTAACCAGAAAGTAAAAGCACCACTATTATTAATATAAATATATCTTCGGGTTCAAAACGAAGAGAAGTCCCGAATGAATTTTAAAACAATATTATAGATATTCCAACATAAAACAATATTGTAATCTATATAAAAATCATCATCGAATTATTATTTTAAAATCTTCTATTTTCACAAGGGCAACTTAAAATAATATATTTTCAGCGAGAACTCAAGCGACGTCGTGCTCGACGCTTCACGACCTTTCAGAAGAGGAGCTCAATAAAATACCAAGGTATTTTTATAATGCAACTCACGTTTTGTTGCAACGGAATGTATATTGGCACCTATTCAATGTATATATGTATTCTTAGTTTAAATAACTTACTTCTGTTCTATTACTCATAAAATATACAAAATATACAATATGATGCTATTATCACATATTTATCACATTGTTTTGAATAAGTTGCTATTGTTAGTAATAATAATAGCAATATTGTATCAAGACTATTTACTTTTATCATTATAGTAGAAACTTTATTATCCGGCCCTCAGTTATACGGATTCGCGATTATCCGGATCATCAAACCCAAGAAACTCATAAATTTTCACCTAAGAAAATTTATATGTACGTAAATTTTTATACATGTGTACATATGCACAAAACCAGCTTTTCTTCATACATTCGACGACAACAATTACTCCTGTTAATCGAGTTTCTACTATATTTAAATATATAAGCAATTAAAAATATAACAAAATTTAAATACTACTTGTAATTTTAATGGTAGCGAAATTAAATCTACATATTTGTATTGGAAGTAAAAATATTAATTAATTTATTTTATAAAATAAGCAAGCGTAATATTACGCAGAATGAATATGTCCATAGAATGAATAAATGGAGATGAGGACGCGATGTCTAGACTCTTTTGTAATCAGCGAAACTGAAAAGAAAGTAAGAAAAACATTTATGTTAGCTGCATCATTACACACGTACTCGTACCTACTCTCGTACTATGTTTTTATTGTTATATTTAGTATTCTGAGCTTTTTTTATGCGGGGTACAGCGTGAAACTGTATCCCGCATAGTAGAAGAGTACGCAGACGTGATCTGGTGGTTAGTAACACTATCCGCCAAATTTTCGAAGCATGGCGTGTTGAGTGGCAGAACTTTATTCCGCGCTTCTACTTGTTACTAAAGCGAAAATAAAACTATGAATAAATAATAATTCCTTCCCCCGAGTGAGAATCGAATCCACCAACCGTTTACAGTCACACCCTTGTACCACTGCGAAGCTACGACCTAACTGTAGTTTGAGTTGAACTTATAAAACTATTGCAAAAAAAACATAATTGAACCGCAACCCATTGTTTATTTTTATTACTTGCATTTCGCATTCAATGTTAGTTTCGCTTTTGTTATATGGTTCACAATTGATCCGTTATCAGACCATAATTGGATGCAAATGTAACAAGCGCCAACAATTAACGTAATGTGTTGTATTGAAAGTATTTAATTAATGTATTGTGTTGAGGTCGTCGTGGCGCAGGGGTAGGGGGTTCCATCCCCATTCGTGGGAATGAATTAATATTTTTTTATTTCTTTGCTCTGGTCTCGAGGCAAAAGCCTGGCGTTGAGTTCCGCTACTCGACACGAAATAACTCAAAAAGTTCGACAGAAAATGGGTAACGAAGTGTCTTAACGATACTAGGTTCCCTTTGCCTACCCCGATTTACGCAGGATACAGCGTGAAAGCGTGAAGCTGATTGACTAATCAATGTATTATTCTCATGCAGATGTGTACGCATGGTTCGCCTAGTACGGACGGGTTCGAGATTAGGAATGGACATTGTCGGCGGGTTGGGTGGCGAAGAGGGAAGTAACGGAGGGGACGAGGATACTTGTGGAGTGTTCGTGTCCGGAGTGTCCTCGGAAGGGGCAGCGTATGGACTTTTACATAGGGGTGACAGAATACTAAGTGTAGATGGAAGGGATCTCACTCGAGCGACACATGAGCAAGCGGCAGCGGCTTTAAAGGTATTGATTGATATAAGAAAATTTTTTTTATTTATTACAAATGTTATAAGTAGGTGATAGCTTAACTTTGAGGCAAGTCGTGGAGTAAAGCACAAGTGTGACTATAATAGTGAGAGGTCGTGGGTTTGATTCCCACTCGAGAAAATTAAATATTTAATATTTCCATTTTCTTCGCTGTAGCGTCTTAACACTAGGTTTTAGCTGCCTACTCTGTTAAATGTGCGATATAGTGTGACGCAAAAAAAAATTAAATACCTACACTTTTTTCTTTGCGTTATTTGGAATAGTTTCTTGGTTCGTTATTTGGAATTTCAAATCCTCCTACAAAAAATGAATTAAAAGTATATAAACCACTATTTCAGATATTTTTAAAATCAAAAGAATATTTTCCATTTAAATGAACTTAAATGCTAAACTATCTATGTTTCACGTTCCACTGCTGTGATTTTAGTTTGCTACCTTTTGATTTGATTGACATGCGTTGATTGGAACGCAAATATTAATTCTTTCAAAAAATACTCGCTACGATTCAATTTACAGAAGAACCAATTATTTCAGCTGTATTAAACGACAGTTTGTCCTATAAACTGTGGCTTGCCGATATTGAAGCAATTATTGTCAGTCAATGATTATTTATGAAATAAAACGTGCATTTCCCATATAAAATATAATTATTATTTTTATATTATACTAATATTGAGAATAAAATAAATGCTACATTCGAATATTTAACAGAGTTTAAGGACTAAAGGCCTTAATAGATTTTACGTACGTGGAATGTATTTTAGACCAGCGTTATATAAAAGAAAATAAGGTTTATCTCGTAAAACCTAATAACGTGGACACAGCTGTGTAGATTGCCTGTTTTATTATATCTTCTCAGCATAATGGTGTAGTGGGCTGGTCGGGCACATATTTAACTTACATCGCCCACTTGATTCGATTATGGACAAAACTCGCTAAATCATTCCTATCTATATCAGGATAAAATTCATGGTTATTTATTTGAGCTTCACGCTAGTGTGAAGACACTCCGCTTCCCACTGTTCGGTGAATTCTGGCGGCATTGCGTGTTGAGTGGCGGAACTTAACGCCGCGCTTTGCCTGTACACCAGAGCGAAGAAATCAAAACATTAAACATTTCATTTCCTCGAGTGGGGATCGAACCCACATTCTGTTGCGCCACGACTCGCCCCAATTCCATGATATTGGCTAAAATAACAAGAAAATATCTTAAAAAAAAATAAGTAATATAATAATATAGTGATTTTTGAATAGTATTCTGGAGGTGCAGTAACTATAGCTGCACAATATCAGCCAGAACACTATGAACGTCTGCGGGCAAAGATCCGGGCGATAAACGCAGCCGCCATGTCTCCTCATGCTCATGCTCGTATACCCACACACATACCAGTACGTCCTGATGTCCACGCCGTATATCCGAGGTAAGGGAATATTACAAATTTCTATGTTATTGATTTGGTCATAATTTAATATTAGGTAGGGTAGATCGGGGTGGAGATGAGAGGGGTTTTGGCCTTAGAATATTTTCTTGTACGAAATATATGTTCGACAAGTCCCACATAGTATTTAAATACACAATATTATTAGTATTAAGATAAATATATTAAATTTACAAGGAGTATAGCGCTTATTAACAAGCAATATTAATAAAAATATTTTTGAGCTACGAGAATTTTAATCTTCTTTAACTTCGTGTGATAGATAAAAATACATTTCGGTTTTACTTAAAGTTAATCTATTGTCATACGAGTCAATAAAAATAATAAAAACTAATTGTACAAGTAATTAAAATTGCATATAGCATATGGTTTAAAAAATAAGGCTACAATGGCAAAAATAAACAACATTAGTTATATTCTTAGCAGGAAAAAGTTTTCCTCAGTATATTTTGAAACCCCTATGAAAAATGTACAGTCAGCACCATGTTACCTTGCCCCTAAATATGAATAGTAAACAATTTTCCAGCTCAACCCCGACTGACGGAACAATATTTTACAATTGCAACACCTTATACTATAGTGTTTTTATGTTTTTAATAATAAGGAAAAAACGTTTTTATTAGTATTAGTACAAATAGTGTATAACTGCTTAAATTTGAAAAAAATATTTTAAAAAGGGATTATTAATAAGATTAATAATTATTATTGTTACAGGTAGCAGTAATGTGGCTGTGAAATAAGATATTCTCTTTTAGTAACGTAGGTGGACATAAAAAAAATATGGATTTATTGTATATTGTAACAGTTTCTATTTCACAGCGTTTGTACCTCCTACATATTAAAAATCAACATTTTACTACGAAACTTGTATAGATAGTAAATCTTAATGAAAAATGTGCTTTTTAAATAATATGTTTACCTAACTGTGTTTTTTTATGTTCTTTTAAATTCCTCTCTTTTCATCATTTCGATATATCATTGCGGTGTATGTATCTAAATATATGTATATACTAAAGAGCTTTCTTCATATTTCTGGATCAATCGGGGGTCGTAATTTTTTTAGCATTTAGTATATAGATACTACGTGTTGCATTATTTAAATAAACAAAATTCTTGAGATAGGAAGTGTAATTTTATCACAATGATGTACTTAGTTTATGGCGAGACTTCTAAGAAAATTGAAAAAATTAATTGAAGTTGAAATGTATTTATTTAAGTAAAAAATGTAAGTAAATATGTATTTCTTTTTGTAATTCTTATTTTTTTTTATTTAGTACAAGTGAAAGCAAAACAGCACCAGAATTATTTTCAAAAATATATCTTCTGGGGCTTAGTAGCAATTTTAGTTAAGGGTTATTTTTTATTAACATTATTATTAAATTATATAAAAAAACGTATTTTACCAATAAATATATGGTGGACTCAGCTTATTTAAGGAAGAACAATAAAATATTAGAAAAAAGACAATGACCTAAATAAGTTTAAGCTGACCACGTTTTAAATGAAGAATTAAGTTTATTAAATGAAATACGACCACTTTAAAGATAGGAATAAACTGACGAAAACAAAATAATTAACTCCAAATTTTTAAAATATCAACCGCACGAATTCTATAAGATGTAATTTATATTAATTACACTCTTTAAAATTATTAGTTTTAAGAATACCTATGTATCATTGATTGACTCATTGTATTGATAAAGTTTTTGAACTGTGATACTAAAAATAAATGTAATAATTATTATTATTGACACTGTGAAGTTAAATATACATGAATATTAATAAATGGTATTTTAATTTTCCCCTTTAACAAAAAGTTGGCCTGCTTGTATTTTTTTTAATGGAAACATTTGTATAAAATTAATATTATTAAATAAAATTACCTTTACAAATATATCTTATATTAAGGTGTTAAAAAAAAATAAAAACGTCATCAAAATCCATAAGCACAAATTTAAGCAAAAACTAAAACGTAAAAATGTTATATATTTATTTCATAATAAAGTTAATTAAAGAAAAAATAACGTAATGATTGATATACCAATTGACAACATAAAATCCCTTATATTTGCAGATATAGTAGAATTAATAACTCCTTCTTGCTTAACGTCAGAGAGTTCAGAAATCTACAGCAGTACTTTACAAAAGCTCTCGATAAAAATTATGAAAACTTAGTACTACTACTTTCTACCTATATGGTTAATAATGATAAAAATATAGTTTAAAATACAATTTTTTTAAATATTTATTAATTCTATTGCTTTTTATGTAATAAGTAAAAAAACAAGTAAATTATGTAATCTTATAAGTCCATGGTCAAAGCGAGTAATTTAATAACTTTAGTATGAAGAAACGCAACCAGCGTTGAGTGCACTTTGATTGTTGGTGACTTCAAACAACATTTGAATCCTTTTATATATATTTTCCTTTTGATATAAAATTTTGTATTTTAAAACCAGAAACTTAAAATTTTAAAGTAAACATTTTATTATTATTATTGAAATTTTCTCCAAAGCTATCCTAATAGCACCTATACTTACTTACATACCAAAAGTACAATTAAGCCTGAAACCAAAACATATTAAAAATAAAATTTTAAAACTGTAAATAATTTTAATTTCAGTGCAAATTCCATCGTAAAGTTTCTGGTGCATATTTTAATGCAGTTTTAGATATATAAAAGCAAACTTAAGAAAGTTTTGTGAGAACAAAGATATTTTTTTAAAACTATAACTTAAACTTAACTCACGCTTTATTCAATAAAACTTTTAACGTTTGACGTCGTTTCACCTCATAGCCTAATATTAGTTTTGGAAAATGATTTTACCAAACATATGGCTCCCATAATACGTTTCTCATGTATAAGGAGAGAAGTGAGAACCTTTAACCACGTCAAGCCTGATGTTATGAATTGATGCGTTGCTTTACATTAGGTTTCCAGGTTCTCTTTGCCAACCCAGCCATGTGCATTTAAAAAAAATATCAAAATCTAAATATAGAGAAATTATTGTAATTTTTAATATTTTAATTTTAAAAACAAAATGTTCTAATAAATTAATATTTTTTTAAACCTACCTATGTTTGAACAATAACTGTTATAACATTCTGTATGAATTTTCAAATTTTAAATATTAAAATACACGCATACAGACGAATAATATCTCTTTTGAGATTATTTTAATCTTTTAATTCACTGCAGATGAATTATGTGAATGGAAATATAATGTTCAAAGAAAATAATATAAGTACTTTAATAAATTAAAGTTATTGCGTAAGTATTTTTTTATTAATTAATATGTAGCTTTGCAGTATGCACTTATGCAGTAGATCACTGCGCAAATTTTAAAACATTCTCTTTCATTCTGCAGGGTAAATGTAATTGATTTTTAACGTCGTTATTTTGGGGCTTATTTTCATGTTATAAAAAGATTCGATGCTTTATGATTTTTTTCAAATGTACCTATATTATTATTTCTTCAAGTTAATACAATTTTATTATTTTATTAATTATTTACCTGAGACCAATCGTGACGTAGGGTACAAGCGTGTGATTATAAACGCGATGGATGTGGGTTCGATTCCCACTTAAGGCAATAAAATATTTAATATTTTCATTTCTTCGATCTAGCGGTGTTGAGTTCTGCCACTTCGATCTGATGGTTTTGAGTTCTGTCATTCAATACGAAATGCCTACAGAATTCGGTGAAAAATTATAAACTGAGTGTTATTACTAGGTTTCCTGTGCCAGCCCTGATATCGTGAAAATAAAAAAAAAAATTATTTAACAAAGCTGTAATATATATATTTTCTGATATACTACCATATTAATACATGTAAAAACAACGCAGCCTACGACAATTGTGACATCCAGATGAGAAGCATACATCTCGCAATACGGCCGTCATTAATCTGGCTAATTGATCGTATATACAATTTATAGTTTTCATCAATAGTGCTAACAAAGTCATAAAATTCTCAGCTGGCATCCATTACAGTTCCCTCTGTGCGTACTGGTAGGTTTCATAAATACAGGGTGTTGCAAATCAAATTTTATGAAAATGTTTGTTTCAGAATTGTTATTATTGTTCTATTGTGTTAGAAATATAATCCGAGTACATTTAGCGTATAGAGATAATTACATATGCTAATATTACATTGTAACTGTACTACTGTTTGTTACTTCTTATTGTATAACTAACTTTGTTTTGCTAAGCTTTACTTTTTCTTTTTTCTTTTCTTTTTCTTTTGTTTTCCTAAGCTTTCCTTTTTTCTAAAGAATATTTTAATCAATTGCAATGTTGTAATATATATTTTGGTAAAATAGAGACCATTGTGATACAACTTTTCTTGCTTACACTCTATGAGCTTTTGTATAAAGTTACCTGCAAAATTCGTCATAAGTTCTATTAGTTCTAGAATATACCTTCTTTATTAGTATAAAAATACGAGTAACAATTAACATGAATTTGTCTTTTATATAATTTCACAAATTATAAGAAGTTAATAATTTTTATTAAATGGTCCTTATGATAAATCTTTAAGGAAACTTTCGCCTCATTAGTAGATATTTTATGGAAACTTTTACAAAAACTTCCTTCTCGCCGGAAGTAATTTAGTTTCTCGGAACTTAGATTATATATTATACAGTTTTATCTAACGTTAGTATAGCTTTGATTATTGTATTAAGTTTTTTCTGTAAGTACCTTAAAATACTAAGGGGATATATTGCAAACTTAACTTTCTTTAACACCGTTCTTTAAAAAATTTTGGGCTACTCACGGTCACAACGGTAGGTCATTTTATTTTCTACCCACTAGACTGATCACCAGCTAAAGCTAATTCAATAAATATAAATACCAAAAAATTTGCACCCCTTTTACGAAAATTGTGTTAACGGAAGAGTATGAAAATTGGCACAATTATAGTTTTTATAGAGAACAATTTTGTAGGTATAAAGTGACAAACACGAACACGTTGCTATGGCAACGCGTAATATACGCGTCGATTGGCTTTCAAGTACTTATTTTTAAATATAGGTATACGTAAGCTCCCTAGAACGTTACAAAAGACACGGATATTTTTATTGCAGTAAAATAAAACTGTATTTTATTCTAACAGCGTTCATCTCAGCCAGGCTGTTAACAATATAAAATAGCTGCTTGAATTTTTCTACGTCAGGCATAACATGAAACATTTTTTTATTTTATTGTACATATTTTCTATACCTTCAGAAATGTTGTTATCTTCGTTATATAAATTCTTTTTGAATTGCTATTAAATATAAATAGCTGTTATTTATATCTTGCAATGCCTCTGGAATTCAGCAGAAAATGGAAAACGGAATGTCTTAACACTAGGATCCCTCTGCCTGCCCTGCTGTGTGCGGGATACAGCGTGTACAGCCACAATCCTATATACGAATAGAAGATAACTGTCTAATATAATTTGAAAAAGGTTAGGAATACCGTTGAATAAATATATAAATAAGAACGTTCATTCATTTTAATTATTTTTATGTTGGTAACATATTAGCGAGCGACCTATTTCATGTATTTCCTTTATATCATTCAGAATTATTATAATTTCTTCAGAATTTTTATTTTTTACAAATTGATTTGTATCGACACCCTTGACGCTTAAAACAAACTACACCACAACAACGTACAACCTAAATTTAACATTAGCTTGCTAATTTTATGTACAACAGGTAGCTTTACGTTTAAGAGACTCCATAGCATGACAATATCATATGCATATATGCAGGTATATACCTGGTATCATATGAACGCAGTCTCAGACTTGAAACTTTATGAAGCGCTTCGAAGCGTACATTGTCCATTGTGTTAATAGCACAAGTACTAGAGAATTTTGTGCACACGTTGTGTGTTCTGTGCATTAGTGTGAAATGTGATGTTTATAATTTTTTTTTCAGCTTCACGCTCGATTCCGTATATAGCAAGGTAGGCAGAGGGAACCTCATGTTAAGAAGAAGAAGTTAAGTCACTCCGTTGCCCACTTTCCGCCGGATTTTGGAGGCATTACGTGTTGAGTGGCGGAACTGAACGCCGCCATTTTGTTTTGAAGCCTAACAACCCACAATTATCTTTATAATATATTCTTAATGTTAACAGAAAAATAAATTAACTCAAAAAGAGCAAGCAGAAAAATAAAATAAAATGAAACGACTTTGATAAAGCAACTCAAGTTGTCATTATTTATGCATGTAACCGTAATGTCGGTTTGTAATTTTGAGTGATGATTAATTTCTGATGTAAGTGGATTTTCATAATACAATTAGCGGTCTCAGAATGTTGTTTATATGAGTTTTGCGTTGCCTCTTTATAATATTAATTATCTTATATAATAAATATTGACTTTTTTATTATCTGAATCTTACAGACAGATTTTACTATGTCTAGAAATTGTACATGTAGAATTGTAAATTGACAATTGTTATATTTTTCTATTGAATTCAGTACAGAATGTGTTTTTGTGAGTACATTATTTTATTACCGTTAAAATAGAAAAAAATATGTCGAATATGGTACCAAGTACCAACTATCAATAATAGCGATAATACAAGTATAAAATTTAAAAAAAACATCAAATGCGAGTCAAACCGGTCTAAGATTCTATATTAATTTCATGATTGAAGGTCAAAATGGGAACGCAACTATAAAGAAACAAACTTACATTTGCGGGCGTATCTACATAGTTTATATGAAATGAATAATAAATATAAGTTTGTTATAGTTATTGGTGTAATATATCTATAAATAATACCTATAAATTTCCATTTTTCGATTTTTTAAGTTCTTATTTCTTCCAAAATCCATTATTTAGGTCAACTGCAAAGGCTTTGATAACGCGACATTTTTTACACATTATGTGGGTAAAATGAACAATAAACACTCGTTTCTTTTGATTGTGTTATCTTGTAAGCTTATTATTATATTCTATTGGACTGCAGACCGGAATATTTGGTATTAATTTCAGTTTAACCTCCACGTGATCTTAAGAGCATGGTTTTGACAAACAGACAGACGGACAACATTGTGCTGCATAAGGGTTCTCTTTATTTTTCTATATATCATATAAAACCACTTTAGATAGATAGATAGATATATAGAGTAAAGTAAAGTTTTCTATCTATCTATCTATCTATAAAACCACTTTATTTTTATATTTTTACCGCAAGAATGAAAAAAAGTAAATGCACACATAAAACATAGCCTAAAGCTATAACTGAAAAGGTCACTGGTGCCAATTCCAGAACAAAAATAAATATACCTATAGACAGCTCGACTGCAACACTTACCAAAAATAACATTCCCGCTTCATTATTAGCTCTTTACAAAACAAAAGTTTTTATTTTAAGACAACTACAAAAGACTATTTTGTATTATTACAAATAGCCCAAGATCCCAGGGCCCCCAGACTTACGTCATTTTAGGAAACCTGAAATTTTGAGGAATAATACTCGTAGTCTAATATATAGTTAAGACAGTAAAATAAAAGTTGTAACTAAATTTCGGTATCCTGTACATATCAGGGAGGTAGTTCGAACCTGGGAATCTAGTGTTAACACACTCCGAAGAAATGAAAATATTAAATATTTCATTTCCTCAAGTGAGAATCGAACTCACAACCTATCGTACAGTCACACAACTGTGCCACTGCCCCACAACTGGCCTCAATCCTAATCTACATATATAAAATATATGATAAATAAATTAATCTCACATACATCAAGCTCTCTTCTGTATATATAGACATTGTTGATTAAAGGGAATAAAGTCGTATCTACTAAATATGTGTAGCAATGACTGGAGTTTTCCTTAATTTAATTAAGACTTTATATTTACATTAGCGAGAACACAGATTACATTAACCGAGGAGGCAGTGCTATTGTCGTAAGATAATATATTTTGAGTTAATTATGATAAAATATTGCAGGAACTTTCAGCTTGCTAAGTTATGGGAGAAATTCGGATTTATAATTTATATTTGTGTCTATTATTATAGTCTTTTGTTAATATTGTATTATTATTATTTTTTTCTTAAAAACGATTACAGTTTCAATTTCATTAAATTTCCTTCTTATTTCACGTTAGTTTTCTTAGAAACCAAATTTATTATAATATGCTTCCAATATATAAACGGAATAATAGATTAAAATTATTCCAAAACAACAAAAACACATATTATATGTATTAGAAGCACATGTTACCGGAAGTATCCTCCTTGAACTAATAACGCTGCTAGAATGACGAAGTTGTATTTTGCTTAGTTTCCGTTACGTGCGAACTTCCTGTTTACTTTATGCATGATTGCTCGTAGACTATTTATGAAAAATCCGAAATCTGACTTTCTGCACTAGTGAAGCTATTTGTTTCCTTACTTATTGTATACATATACGGTTAAAACACGTGCTGTTATTAAAATTAGCAACCGGTTAAGTGCGAGTCGGACTTGCCCACCGAGGCTTCCGTACCAATTCAGGATTGTACGTCAACGGGAATTTCAACTTATAAAAATTCGCAAACTTAAGATTGCATATGCCGTATCTTTTGATTGCGTTTACTTTGAAGCTTGAAGCGTCTGTGCTTCAAGGGACCATAGACTGAAATAAATTCAGGTTGATATTTCCATGCGCTCTCAAGATAAATGGTCTTGACGGACTACAAATGGATACTATAACCGGGTGCCGTTTTTATTATTTGAAGTGGGGAACCTTAAGCCTCTTCTCTTCTCTCTTCTTCTTTATTGTTAACAATTATTTTAAGAGGTTGGCCAAAGTACTAAGCTGAATAGAACTTACAGTTAAAAAACATTAAAATTAAAATCCCCATAAACAATATTTACATATTTACATCAGAAATATATTTCAAATGTAACTCTAAATATATATATATATAGGTAATACAGTTTAGCGTAGTTTGAAATGAATCAAATAGTTCCAAACAAAACTCCGGAATCGTTCAAACTATACTCATATATCATCCGTTTCCCATAAGTTTACAAAGTCGCAGTAAATCGGCTGAACTTAATACTCAATAAAAAGTTTGAGGAACAGACGCCGCCGTATCTTGTAAATATTATATAAGTGTATCTTATAAAAAGTTATAAGTATCAAAGCATTTATCTCGGGGCTAAATCATTTATATTTATTATCTATAGTTTGTTTCTTTTAATAAAAAAAAAATATTAAAGTGCATATTTCTTTTTTTCTTTTGCTTTTCTTCATTACAGGTTCAAAACTAACAATGAATAACACTTATATGCAACTCGATATTGCTTACCCATCTAACATTGTCGTCTACACAGATGTAATTAAATGTGAAATATTTTAATGATTATAGCTAATTATTAAAGATCCACCATTTTTGTAAAAATGCGTATAAAACATGGGCATATTTTTAATAATTTTAAATATTCGTTTCTTTTATTGTTAACGGCTCTATTCAAATTTTCATTTGATGGCACTAACAGATACTTAACACTAATAAATAAACGTAAATTATGTACATATACTATGTACATATACTATGAATGTATATAGCATTAACAAGCTTACCATATTACCTAGCTAGCCATACCTTCAGTACTCGATAATATCCCTAGAGATACGACATTACGCGAACACACGTTCGGACCGAATAGCTATAGGATTAAATGCACATTTCTTTTGGTTATACAGAACCGCAATCAAAGATAAATAAGAGAGTTTTACCACTAATAGAATTCGTGTTACAGGCTGTTCGAAATAAATTGCATTGTATTCCCTCTATTTCCGACCAGTAGTTCCAGAGATCTTAGCGTTAAAACAAACAAACTCTTCCGCTTTATTAAATTAGTATAGATGTAACATCTCCTTAACCAACCAACAAGATCCAATTCTAAGGTAATAAATAAATATGGGCAAAATAATTCAAAATATGGAATGATAATGATATAAAATTTTAAAAGACCTAAGAGATTTGTGTAAAGTTTTCAAAAACCTGTTATTGAAGAAAAGTTTAAAATAGATTCGAAAATAAATTTACATAATACCAAAAGTTACTTCTCCCCGAGAACTTTAAAAGTGCATGATGCGAAGTCACGAGAAACTTGCTTGAATGGAATGCAATACATCAAGGTTGTTTGTCTACCATAAATTCTGAAGTGGAAAACATTTTCTTAGCATACAAATTTTTAATGAATTTACGATGTGTTTGCGTAATAAGTAATAATATATTTTTTTTATAATATACCACATATGGGTATATGTGGTATATTATAAAAAAAATATATACGATGTGGAAGAATTATCCTGTCACTTCTATCTTTCTATTATAGGGTAGAAAATATATATTAAAAAAAAAATTCAGCTCTACGCTGTACCTACCTGCTTATGAAAACAAAATAAATACTTACGTATAATAAATAGAGTCAGATTGTACTACTCGAGTTATTGGAATATCTACGCCATGAAATGTTAACCCGTTCGTTGGTTTCACATTCATGTAGAACTATCATGTTTTCAGGTCAATTGCTGGAGGTGGATTTAATGTTCTGAGCATGCCAGTAAATCATCAGCAAACATACAATAGCCTGTCCGTCCGCCCGTCTCACCAGTTTGTGACTGTAAATACGACTGGTTGTGGGTTCATTCCTCACTCGAGGAAATGAAATATTTATTTAAATTTATATTTTCATTTCTTCGCTCTGATGTCGAGGCAAAGCGCAGCGTTGAGTTTCGCCACTCAAAACGCAATATCTCCCGAATTCGGCGGAAAGTGAGGAACGGAGTGTCTTAACACTAGTGTAAAAGTGAACAAAATAATTAAAATTAAAAATGTTTTTGAAATAATATTATTATGTTTGTTTGTATAATCATCATCACTAAAGCTTATGATGACATGACTCATTTATCTAAAAATAAAAATATTTATCTACAACGAATATTTATCTAATTAATATATTAGTTTGCTATATTAAATGTAAATAATATTACTAGGTACTCACTCATATATGATTCGTAAACATTCTGCCATAATACGTTAACCTCTTGTCAACGACAACCCAAGTGTGAAATTAAAGTTTATTTTGCGCGGAGCTGGGCTAGTTGTGGCTTCGGTTGACAGCAGATATTTAATGCTAAATTATTTATATTCATTTCAATTGTTTATGTAGTAATTTGTGGGAATATCTTATTCAATTCATCCTACAAAATAAAAAATAATAATTTCATTTCAAATTAATGTATATAATATTATTATACAGTGGCTTACATGCGGCTTCGCCCGCTTAAACGTTTTGTTCTATTATATTCGTATTGTTATATTATAGCCAAATTACATAAATTATAATAAATATTAACATAAATTGTAGCCTATGTGTTATTCTAATCTCATAGAGATCATTCAGTAATTTATGCGTGAAAATGGAACAAACACCCATCCTCATAAACTTTCAGGTTCAAAATTATAGTAATAATGATATCTATTCTATCTATCTATGATATCTATAATAATGATGTCTGTGCTATATAATCCTTCTTATTAATACTAATTAGGAACAAAATAGAACTTCAAATATAATTATACAAAACGGTTAAGTACGAGTCGGACACGCCCACGAAGGTTCCCGTACCAATTTCGGGATTGTAGTTCAACGAGAAGCACAACTTTAAAAAAGTTGACAAATCTAAGTTTAAAATATGCACTTATTTTGTATGGTAAGAACTACTTATATAAGTTTGTAATATATATTTTTTAATATCTATAAACTTTCAATTTTCAGACTGTGTCCTTTATTTGCATCCTATAAGTTTTAATTACGCTGCGAATTTCATACAAAATTCTGCATACTATATGTATGCAGACATATAGTATGACATTCAGAAGAAGTAATGAATATAAATGAAGGCGAAAGTTACTCATTCGAGAACATCAGTCTACTCTTTAATTTGAGTAGACAACGAGAAGAACATAATTAATGTTCTAAATTCAAAACAATATGATCGAATTTGATAGATGCTTACAATTGTATGATAATATGATGGTTCACGGCGGTCATCTATGCTGGACATCACGAGCAACGCTTTCAACAATTTTACAACGATAACGTTTGCCAGGCTGAACAACGGGAGCTATCGCCTATGAATAACCAAATGTGTTGAGATAAATATATCCCTGATATTTATAGATTCTGGGTTGGAAGTTTTTTAGCAGGGTTGCTATGTACGGGATGCAGCTTGAAGTTAAAAAAATATTATCATACTAAATATGTTTAAAAAGTCAACTCTGCATATCCAGATCCAGATCCAGATGCAGAGAGAAATTGAGGACATAATGTCAAAAACTGCGTTCCAAAAGCCGATACGAGCTGCATGCCTTCAAAAAGCACCTTAAAGTCCGGTAACACACCTAGGTACTCGGATAGGTTCTCTCTGTCTACTCTGTTTTATAACAAAGTAGGCAGAGGGAACCTATCGGTTAAGACTGGTATATACGAGATACAACACAATCCAACTATAATATAAAGAAAAAATATATTAGTCACAAAATAGAAATTGAAATGTACCTTGTCGACCACAAGGCCACGTGCATAGCAAAGCCACATTTATCTCAAGATATATGGCAATAGATCTCTGACAGTCTAAACGTGCATGTCGCTCGTCCAACCTCTGCAGGGACTGCACGTGCCGATAGCGAACGTCCGGACTCTAGACATTTAAACCATTGCTAGAACATTTTTGCTCGTTCTAAAACTTTGCAGAAGAACTAAGGTAAAACCTTACCTCTTACCTAATATCTTACCTGACTGCCAAGGAAGGTTATTCTTTTGGTATCTTGTTATTTACGAATTTCTTTATTATCTCAGATCTTCTAAACCGCTAAAAGTGTGCTCAGATGGGTATTGGACTAAAAATACTTGGCGCCAATAAAAGAGACATTCATCGATACCTATCGAGTGAGACATCAAAATACAGATTTTTTTCGTAGCTTATAAAAGTATAGGCCAATGTCAGGCCAGTCGTGGCATAAAGTTTGCTGCAAAATCGATTGGTTTTGGGTTCAATCCCCACTCTAGGAAAGGAAATATTTATTTAAATTTATATTTTCGTTTCTTCGCTCTGGTGTCGAGGCGTTAAGTTCAACCACTCAACACGTAATGTCTCGAAAATTGGTTGAAATGAATAGCCACTTATTGTAAAAATCATCACTAATTTAAGTTTTAATAAAGAAATTTCAATTTAGTATATTTTACGCCAGGTAAATCAATCTAGAACGTATATCCTTGTCAATAACAAGCCATGTGTAAAATTAAATAGTCGTTTTGCTTTGTTTCTCACAATGTTGACATGATTGAAGCCGCGACAGACAGCGGATATTCGATGTCGAAGTATAAATACGGTTAAATTACTTCGCTTTTCAGGATTTATTCATCCAGTTCTTTTATGTGTTTTTATAATAATAATATGTATTGTACGAATTGTATAAATGTAATATTTTATTATTTGTTGAAGTTATTTAGGTTTAGTTTAAGAACTGTTTGTTTCGAACTATTGATTTGAATCTTAAAATTAATTAGGAGCCTACTTT
Organism: Heliconius numata; assembly: GCA_016802625.1. NCBI lineage: Eukaryota > Metazoa > Arthropoda > Insecta > Lepidoptera > Nymphalidae > Heliconius > Heliconius numata. Next base: position 1,557,762 of record JAEBDU010000008.1, read on the forward strand.
CAAGTAAACTACTGAGAAGAATTTAGGAAAGCTTAAAATAACAGTGAAGGAATTAGATTTTTTTTAACTTCACACTAATCAGTGGTGACAGAAAGAGTCTAGTGTTAAGACACTCCCTTCCCCACTTTCCGCCAAATGCTTTCGCTTTGCCTTCAAACGAGAACGAAAGGAAAATATTAAATATTTCATTTTCTCGAGTTGGAATCGAACCTACAACTTTGTCAAGCTTAGAGTCACACGACGACTGACATCGTTAGAATTAAAATATATTTTTTACTAAACTGTTATCGAATTCTCAAAACTCACATTTAATTCTCAAGTTATTCTTGAATTTCCAAGTAAGCCCCTGGTTACGTTTAGAAAAGTAATTTTCAGCAAGTTTTATTTCGATTTTAATATACAATTGGGAAAGTTTGCTAGCAACCGTCGCAAAACGTCACTTAAGAATTTATGACACTATTATTTCTCCCGGAGACTGACTGGAGAAAAGTGACAAGAGGAAATGTGAATGTTTTATGCCTTTGTGCAGGCAGATGCTTCTGACGTTTGATTTTAGTAACATGCCTATCCTACTGTGAAGAATATAATACAGATTTTACGTACTAGGAAATCCACTTTAGAATGTGGTGCATAGTATTAAATTAAATAAGTAGCTATCTTAAATTTATTTAAACAAATAAAACTTCTACTAAAACCTCTTAAATAATATAAAAAGGGGTTAAAATATAAAATGCAATTAACGTGACAGATTAACTTTTAAGTGTGCATAAATTTATAATTTATAGAGACCAGTCATGGCAAGCGTGCCACTGTAAACACGACAGGTTTTATTCCCACTCAAGGAAATCAAATATCGAATATTTTCATTTCTTCGCTTTGGTAACGAGTCAAAACGTACCGTTGAGTTCCGCCAATGAAAACGCAAGGGCACCAGGATTTGGCGGAAAATGGGAAGGTTAGGTTAGGTTAAGGCTAGGTTCACAGGTTCCTCGACCTACTATGTACGCGATATAGGGTGAAGCCTAAAAAATAATTCATTCATTTTATTATGAACATTATTTTGGGAAGGGGAATTTTTCTTTTTTTGGTCTATATTGTAAATGTGGCACTTTAACTTAATTAGTAAAGCAGCTTTAAACAGGCGTCCACAGGTAAATCTTACACATTATATAAGGAGGCTGTGCTTCGTTCACAATGACATTTATCCTAAACGTAATCCGTTAAGTGCCTAACAAAGAGCGAATACTTGCTCATCGACTTAAACCATTTTACATATATACGCTTTATTCAAAATAGCTTTTAAAGTCGACTAAATCCACACAAAAGCTTTGCAATACCAACATTGATTTCATTTTAAATTGCTATATCTGTTTTATATTTATAAATAAACTAGCGGCCCGCTCGCGGTTTCACCCGCGTGAACTATGTTATTATTAATTTCTGTCTCCATGGCTACGTCCTAGTGACGTCTATGCATAATTTGACACTCCTAGCATTTATAGTAACGAAGTTGCATACAAAATTTCGACCCCAAAAACAACCCCTTAGAAATCGAATATTGCAAATTCCCGTCTTAGCGAGCACCTACGTCCTATAAGTAACTCCTATGCAAAATTTGAGATTCCTAGCACTTGTAGTTTCTGAGATTTCGTGATGAGTGAGTGACCTTTCGATTTTATATATATAGATATACATATTTGACAACTAACTATAACGAATTGCTATCATTTGCAAGTTATTTTTAGGGTTCTGTATGAATTACTACCATTTGGAAGTTATTTATGGGATTACTTTATAATCCATCTGTCCTTCCGTCTGACTACTATCTCGAGATCACAAGGAGGTAACGGTAACTAGCTGAGTTTAATATCAAATATACAGGTTTACAGTCCCGTTGGAGCAAAGATAATATAATTTACGTCGTAAGATATTTGCTGCATTTAGTATATAACTCCTGAGGATCTACAGTTATTAAATTATCCAAGAAGTAAGAACTTACAATACAAATAAATCAAAAAATTATAAAAATATAAAAAAAACATTATAAGCTTATATTTATAGCTCATTTTAAAACACTTCCACGTTCATAACATATATTTTCCGATTGACCTAAAATTCCGAAATTAATACGGAACCCTCGGTCGGGCATTTACAACTCGCACTTGGCCGTTTTTTTTTTTTTTATTTTTACTTACTATTTACTACAATTCAGGATGTAAGGGAGAAGTGGCATGAAAGAGCCAGTTTACTAAATGAAGCAAAAAAATATACTTTTAATTAAAGAAATTAAGATTTTTTTTCCTCAAATTATTATCTATTTATTAAACTAGGTAATTTCGTACGAAATAACCGTAAAATACAATAATTAATCAATAAAATATTCATTTTAAAAAAATGTGTCATTTGGCTCTTTCATAACATTTCGGTATTGAAAGAGCCATTAAAAGTTATGAAAGAGCCAGTCTTATATTATGAGGTATAACAGTGAAAATGATGCTAAACAATCTATTTCTGAGGTAAGACGCACGCACAGCCTTAACCGCTGATGGTAGAAACGTTAAATTTGAACCAAAGGTTACTTTCGTAATCTGGACATCCACTAAGAAGGGATTTTCAAAAATTTTAACCCTAAAGGGGTGAAAGAGGGGTTCAAAGTTTGTATGGAAAAAAAATTTAAATCGGCACCGATTTTTATAAAATTTGAAATTTAGATTTTTAAAAGTATTTAATTAAACACGTGTTTCATCGTTTTCTAGAATTGTCCCCCTAAGGGTGCAAATAAGGGGTTGAAAGTTTGTATAGGTTTTTTTTAAATCGTCACCAATTTTCATAAAATTTGAAATTCAGACGCTTAAACGTATATAATTAAACACATGTTTCATGGTTTTCTAGAATTCACCCCCTAAGGGTGCAAATAAGGAGTTGAAAGTTTGTATAGAAAAATCTTTACATCTAAAATATATTATTCAGACCAATCACATTATATTATTTTATTTATATTCTATTTTTCTTAACATTATATTATTCTTAACATTATACAACATAACATCTTTGCAGTGCTTAATTTCTCAAAAAATGTTTTTACATTACGTAAACTTATTGCACGGAACAGTGAAGTATTTTCAGGTTTTCTCAGAGTTAAATCTTTATGCTTCTTCATGAATCCTTTGAGCCAATCATCACTCGCATTTTCAATTTCTTTCCACTTATCTAGGCAGAAACCATTGGGCATGGCCAATTTAATTCTTCAATTACTGATTTTTCGGGCCTTTTTCGTTTTTTCTTTCAGCTCTTTCAAGGCCCGTCCACCCGGCTCTTTCATAACTTATTCTATAAAAAAATGTCCCTTCAAAATGACAACGATAACAAAACTTTTCAAACTCAGTTTTAATGCAGTTACAAGGCCAAATATATACATAAACTCAATCTATATTCCAATTACCCGTATTTGTTTACAATGAAATACTAAAAAACCACTCAAAGGAGGTAAAATACTTACTTTGGAATGCCAAAAACTTCAACTCGACGTATCGGCGTCCGTTAGTTCCGATGAACTGTAAAATTTTTGTGGGTGGCGGGAAATCAATATTGCCATTTAAAAATAAAATATTCTAACGAATCCGTTCCTAAACTATTATAATATTGCAAGTGGCTCTTTCAAAACCTGGCTCCTTCATGCCACTTCTCCCTTACATATACGAAAACGTTGAAAAACATTAAGAACGATTAATCTTAAATACACTTTCAGTTTCATCTCTTAATTCAGCGAAAGCACTTTAAGAGCCTAAATAAATTGCTCAGGCAATTTGCTCCAAGGCAATGCAAATAATAGGAAAGATTATCACGCCTCTTGAAAAACAGCGAGAAGAACCTTAAAGAGTTATTCATATAGAAGCAATCGCTTATTTCCCGGGAGTGACTCAAATCTGTCTTAGTAGAGATTTGCAGATATTTCTTTAAGGATCTCGCGAAAAATTCTCATTGTTTAGAAATGTATTGTTTGAGAAAGAAAAGGATTTTCCAGTGTCCCTACGTCGGCAACATATTTTCGAATGTGCTTACGTTTTTTTTTATTTAGCCCGTCGTCTATTTAGAATACATTGGGCTGAAAATTTGCATAGAGTCGTTCGTATACATCTGATTTACATAAAAAATGTTTTTACCGAGAAATATATTTAGGTAGCTACAAATTATTTTTTTAGATTCGGATTAGGCTAATAAAAAAAGTATTTTTACAGCATATGTGGGTAAAAAAATTCAAAGAGACTAAAAAGGGAATTCGATCTCTATACATATTCGTAGATGACTTTAATTGCCAATAGTGCTAAATACTAATATTCATATAATATTATGAAGCTTAAGCAGTTATCATTAAAATGGTAAAAATATCGTGCTAAATGTAATATCGTAGTTATTATTGCACAGCGGGATAACGTGTTACTGCGATGGTAGCGGGTTCAATCCCCAGGTTCGATTTTTTTTTATTGTTGATAGGCAAGCATTTGTCCGCTATCTCACCTCATCTCATCGATTACAGCGTGACTTTGATTTCCACCACTTGTTCGTACCATACATGTATTGAAATAAATAAAGGAGAGAATACGCTTAAAACAAAAACATAGCTTTACTAAGTAAATAGTGACGATACATTTTACTATAGCAGAACGAACCGTAACCCTGGAAATAAGAAGTTATCTCTGGACTAGAATACTTATATACATATGGACGTTGGGCGCGCACTGTAAATAACACACGATACAAAAGGTTCATCAGATAAAAGCCACTTCAGCTCGATTTTGGCTTATTTACTGGACGTTCAGGTCTTATCGTTTCATGACGTTGATAATGTTAAATAAAATATACATGCTGTTAATAAAGTTTTGTGTTAATAAATTATTTTGTGCAAATTTAAGTAATGTTATTAACAAAATATTTTGGAGAATAACTTGTATTCTACATTATTAAAAATCTGAGTTTGTCAATCAGTTGTGAAGCATACTTTAATTCAATTTGTGTATTCTAATTTAGCTAATACGATGACAGTCCGGTAGCTATTTTTTTCTACAGTTTCACATAAAAGACAAACTCTTATTAAAATAAGAAGAATCTAGTGCAATTTACACGGCGTACTTTTTGCTCGAATTCAAGAAATTACGTGTCGAGTGCTGAAACTTAAAATCCCATTTTCTCTTAGGGAAATCTAAGAATTTAGTTTTCTAATTGGGGAAACATAAGATGCTGTATGTAAATATGATAACTTAAATATGAAAATATAAAATAGAGTAATATTTCAGCAAACTATTTCCACATGGTCGACCATTACCATATAGAGGAAATGCATTAAGAAAAAAATGCCATGCTATCTTAAGCACTGACATAAGAGTTTATCTCTTCACTCGAACACTCGTAATCGAATTAGGTTCACAACCTATAAAAGACAGGCGGCACAAAAGGTCAACCTGATAAGAGCTTCTATTCTTCGTAAAAGTTAATACAACCAACGCAATTAATTCAATGGTTTTTTGGACATACGGATTCTGACTACGGCTTACGTAAGAAAATAAAAAAAAGATTAATTATGTTTTTAAAATAAATCTTTAAAAAGATAAATTATGTTTGTACATTTAATATATTTACAAAAAAATAATGCCAGTGGCGCAGGGGCTGAAGCATGTGACTGTAAATACTACAGGTATCGGGTTTGATTCTCACTCAAGGAAATTAATTATTTAATATTATCATTTCTTCGCTCTGGTATCGAGGCAAAGCACAGCGTTGAGTTCCACCACAGCACACGCCGGAGTGTCTAAGCTAAACTCTCTCTGTCTTTTTGTGCTAGTTTGCTCATTAATTTACTTTCCATGCACATTATATAAAAAAAGGTTGCCAAATAGATCTTAAATAGTGAAGAGCTTAAGAAGCATCTTAAAACACAATAAGCTAACAAAATGTGCTTGTAAAAGCATATGAAAGGGCCATTTCTTTGTCCGCGAGAGCAGAATGCGCTGTTGAACACGTTCGTGATAGTGACGTACTGAATCTTGTCATAATACAACGAATAGAGCTTTATGATTGAAATTAGGTTAAGGTTTTTTTATATTGTGGAAATTTATGGGTCACTAATTTTGTTTGTAGGCTTACGAAACCCAATCTTGTATTAAAATCCATTTTTTTGAAAAGGACGTCGAATCGTCGTCGTCTTGGAAACACGAGGCCGTGTTTCTGTGCAGGATGGCCGAACTGTAAGACAATTGTGGGTATTTTACAGAAAATAAAATAATGTGGGTATTTATAAAAGAGGAAGGGAACGGCTGTACAAAGTGACGTTTTTGATGGATTAAGTCAGTGCGTCGTTATTCTGCCTCTCGTAAGGTGTGACGGTGTTCAAGTTGTTAAAATCAGTGTCATTGTTGAAACTATGTGTTTTAAAACGCGTATAAGTGTGTAAAGTGTCAAGTGTTGTATAGAATCAGTGTTAAGTGTGCTGTGTAAACTGTACGAAGCGTGTATATGTGAAAGAGGAACAATAACTTATGGTTATTAAGTGCTATCTTATACTTACCTCCTGACATCATAACACTTGGTAAGTAAACTTACTTTTGTCTTTACTTTGTTAACTTACTTTTAGGTGTCACTCATTATATAAAAAATTTTGCGCTCAGAGACTTTGACTTCTTAAGAGGCTAACTATTTCATAACATCATAAACAATTTCTCAGAAACCGAACGAAGAGTTATTTGTAACATGAAATCTTATATTTCCCGAGAGTAAATGTTAAATCTATTTTAGCTGGTTGCACAGACATATAAACAGTACTTAGTTACTATACTCCTAAAAATAGATTTTTTGCAACATTCAATATAGCATATAAACCAAAATTTAGAATCTATCTAAGCGATCAAACTAATAAAGCTAATAATATAGGTACCTAATTATCGACATAGATAAGTATGATAGTATATTCTATATAAACATGCCAAATTTAAGTGCTATTTTTATTCTACTTGTATAAAAATAATGATTAGTAAGTATTTTATAATGATAAGTAATAATGATAAATAATGATAAATACTTAACAGAATATAAAGCATACTATTACATAAATATTATATAATTCCGGTACAAATTACAATTAGGGGAGCTTCGGTAATCTTCATTTGTGCGGTACAGAGACAGCACTAACGTGAACGTAGAAGCGCCTTAAATTAAGGAAATCTTATTACAAAATTCCGACGTGTGTCGTTGCCTAAAAGCCGGCACGAGGGATCCATGTCGGGCCTAATGAACGTGCTCAAAATTTATAACACCTTCCTTTTAGGTTCCTAACACTTTGTAAGATATAAATTAAACCTCAAATGCGCTTACTCTAATGCTCTGTAATTTTTTCTCGGCAAAAAATACGTTTGCGCACGACACTTTCTTTTTGTGCGAACGTTTTTTTGGATGGTTGGCGAAATATTATCGGGGCAATTTTATTTCAGGAAATTCCAAATGCTTTTACAATTTACTCTTGACGGGTGATTTACTTGATTTAATTCGTAAGAAGATTTAGTTGAAATTTAGAAAATAGGCTTAATTTTAGTTTAACTTTAATTTTAACTTAATACATATAAAAAACATTATATAATAGCATTTGTGAAGTAATAAATTTTAGTTATAAGTTATACATTAATCCAAAAATTAATTTCAATTTAAAATAATAAATTAAGTTAAGTATTAAGTAATATTTTTAATATGGAACGAGTATTAATCAGCTCAAAATTTTTCTATTAAGCCGCTACGTTATAATATGTTGATCGTTATCTATTAAGTACTTAATATGAATATTATTTCTTAAATAAATACTATATTTGTATAAGTCATAAAGAAATTTCAATGGTGTGAAATATACTTATAAATGTACCTCACTTAAATTAACAAAAGACATATAGATCTTAGACGTATATTTAAAAGTTGCCGACTAAACTGTCTGCGACTGACGTCGTTTAACTTTTACTATTATACTGACGTGGTATATACCACGAGATACCTTTTCAACAGCAAATATTTTTAAAGAATTAACTTATGCAGATATTTTATTCATATTAATAATATATTTCTAGTGTATTTTTTATGTTATTTTTTTATTTAAACAGAAGTCGGTTAAAAAAGAAAAAAATGTGTATTTTCAAAATTAAACAGCATTTATTGACTTTACATAAATCACTTTATTAATCTCTTCTTTAACATTAATGACATGGTACATATATTTATAAAAACGTTATAATTATAATATATATTTAAAATTAACTTATTTACAAACACATTTTTACAAGTTTTACATCCTATAGTAAAGAAGTAAGTAGAAGAGAAGAAAGTCCAAGTAACATAAAGATGTTTACATCAAACACTGTTCCTGAGCCAGATATACTTCGGATCCATGTTGTATAATTAGATATCCTCGTATAAACTTCTGGGAAAATTGTTATATTGCAACCGAGTGAGTGTGATAGCACACCTGTGAATGTGTTGCTACATACTAGGGCATTTCCGCCGTCGCCCTAAACATAGAAAATATTATTTCTATATTATTAACTAATTAATGGCGTCTAATATTTTAATTTAAAAATAGTTATGTTTTTCTCTAAAAACAAAAAAACTTTAAACAGGTATGATCCCCACTCGAGGAAGTGTTTATATTTCCATTTTTTTCGCTCTGGTGTCGAGGCGAAGTGCAGCGTTGAGTTCTGCCACTCAACACGCAATGTCTCCAGAAGTCGACAGAAAATGGGGAACGGAGTGTCTTAACACTAGGCTTTATCTGCCTACCCTGCTGTGTGCAGGATACAGCGTGAAGCTAATCAGGTGTGTTTTTCATATAAATAGGTATTTGTTAATTGTACAGAATGTAGTAAATATGTTTTTATTAACATGAATATAAATAATTGTGTAAAAGCTCACCATGCAACTGGAGGTAAAATTTTGATAGGGTAGAGCACAGATCATGGACGACACGATCGTCATAGATGGGTGTAAGCTAACATATAATGCATTACATTGATTTTGATTGTATATATGTTTGCTTCCATATCTTAATTGAACGCTAGCCTGAAAGAAAAACGAATTAATATGATAATAATTACTAGGCTTAAAAGTAAACTATTTAAAAATATATTTAGTAAATAAATAAAGAGAATTATTATTACCGTAGCATTTGGAATACTTCCTCCCCACCCAGAAATAGTGCATACAGAAAAATCGGCAGGAGCAAAGTTTTGTGACGGCAACGATAAAGGTTTCACAATGCTAGCAGCATATGGGGATGACAACTATAACATAACGCCATAAAAATATTAATTAATTGAGAATTATCATAAGAAAATGGATATTTTTTATCTATTATCAATCTAGATGAAAATTCTTGTACCAGTGCCGAAAGCAATTTCGTTCATCGTTTCAGCTCATGTAGCTTGTGTGTGATATTTGAAATTAAATTATTTTGTTTTTTTTTTGTAAACACAATAATTATCTATGTAATAAATAAATTATAAAATTAACAAAATATTATTTATTCAGTTAATTAAAATTGGGTCATTTTAGTTGCAAGAGTAGTTTCAGGTCAAGAGGTGAAACGGTTTGAGTACATTTTATTTTTTATATTTATCTGTTGACATGTTATTCTCAAGGATTGTCTATTATGAATTATTGTTACAAAATATGTTAACAATATAAAAATACTTTATATAATAAAAATTAAAAATCATATTGTACTAGCAACTCGCTGGCCCGCTTGAACTACACTATTATTTATTTACTAATCTAAATTACTTTCACGAAACGCTTTTACTAATAATATTATCATTTTAAAGACTATTAATAAAGTTTGAGCCGACTCAATGAAACAGCTCTTATAGCTCTAACAATATTATTATTTTATTTTTTAATAATATTTTCACATGTAAAGAAAAAGAAAAATATGTTACGTAGGTAGCAAACCTTATCAGTTATTCATTAAAATACTGTAGACGTATTTAAAATTTATAGAATGCAAGATGCAGGCTAAGTCGCTAGAGTAGGGGAGAGCGGGGCTATCCAGTGGCACCCAAAACCAATGGAATAGCACACGTGTGTCGTTGGTGCACGATTGTAAATATTTTCGCATTTGATATTTTTGGTCTATCTCACAAATTTTAACGATTAGCCTCGAGTATGTTAGTGTTTTTTTTATATATATTATCTACTATTTCGGAACACTATTTGTAAATTATTTATGTTTCCTAATCTTATTTATATTTAATTTTTTTTCAACACGTGTTTTTGGGGCTAGATGTTTCCTTTTTTTGGGGCATGTTGTGACCTCGGAAAAACTTTCGCCAATTCATTTGTACCAATAATGAGATGTATATAATAATATTGTAATTTTTGTAATTTAGTAACATGCGGACTTATGCTCGAAAATCAACTCGAGGTTATGTGTCATATGAGTTGATGCAAAAAGCAGCGGATGTAGTATTCAAAGATTGCAGGAATAAGATAAAAACTGTTACCAAAGAATTACATATACATATTGAGCGCGAAAAGGGAAAGCTATAAAATTTTTGTTTATTATTTTGGTTTAACAAAATCAGAATAGGTATTATTTTATGTATAATTATCTTTTACTTTTTAGTTCGTTGTTTTTCGGTTCGGCTTTTTTTTGTTCAAAATTAATTCTTTTTACGATTTTAAGTGATAAGTAACCTTAAAAGGATACTTGTAAAACGAGTGTTGGTTGTGGTGGTAGTGGTTGTTAACGAGTGGCATCTGTTGTAATATGTAAAACTTGACTCAATTAGGTATTATTTTTGTGGAAACTAACATTTTGGTATATTGACAAGAAAATACAAAAAAAATATTCGGGCGAATTGGGAACCTCTCCCTTTTCTGAAGTCGGTTGAAAATGAAAACATCTTTTATGAGGTTAGTTGAAAAGAATTGCAACGATGGGGAATCTTACTTCTGACAATAATTTTAACAAAGTTTTCCCTTGTAACTATTCCAGTATAATTAAAATGTACCAAAATAAAAACAATTTTTCTCAATTTTAACCGGATTTTATAATCGGAACATAACCAAACTTTCATCAAACTATCCTTGAAGTGTATCCTTTTAAATAAGAAAAGAATCATTGGAATCGGTTGGCGTGATATTGAGATATTCGTCATTTTGTCGCACTCGTACCAATACAAATTTAATACTTATGTGATTTTCTCATAGATACCGTTGTCAAAAATAGACCAAACAAAAAAAATTGTTCCCACATGGAAGCACTACCACTTCCACTTTATTTGAAATAAAAAAAATCATCAAAATCGGTTCACCTAATCAAAAGTTATGAAGTAACATACATTAAAAAAAACAGTCGAACTGATAATCTCCTTTTCTTACAGAAGTCGGTTAAAAAAGATTTGCTTTTGCGCCTGGTGATTATTATAATACTGTTGATTATTCCTTAAATAAACAGGCTTTGTTCGATTATTTATTGTTTTTTATTTTGCAAATAATAGCTTTAAAAAATATGGTAACAATTTACCCCGGTCTGTTAACAACTTGCCCCAAGTCGGGGTAAATTGTTACTTTCCGACTTCAGTCATAAAAAAATTCATAATAAAAAAGTCTTACAAAGAATACCCCAAATTACTGTTTTAATTGAAAGTCTAGATATGTAAGTTTAATTTGATTATATTGTATAAATACTGAAATCAAGTATTCGTTGCAATATTTGAGGTTAAAAAAAAAACGGAACTTTTGGCCCCGCTCTCCCCTACTAAAATCCCGTAGCTTACAACGTTTGTGTACACTGGTAGTATTAAAATTTAGTAACTTTATACGACACTGGCAAAGAATAGTGTTTTTATGAGCGTAGTTTACGTGTATACATTTTATTCCACCAGCATACTTTCAAGAAATTGCGAGGTGAGTGGTAGAACTAAACGCCGCCGCATAATTTACATAGACAAGAATACATTTTAGTTTTAACTTATTTTCTTTATGTCTGCTTTGATCTCGAAGAGTCATGGAATGCATGAGATATAATTTTAATCCAATCGTCAATTATGGTGCGCCATTTATAAACTTAAGAAAATAAAAATCAGCTTCACGCTTTATCCCGCACACAGCCGGGTAGGCAGAGGAAACTCAGTTCATTGATATGTGCCGTAGGTATATTTCGAGGTATTGCGTGTTGAATGGCAGAACTCAACGACAAACTTTTAACCTTGGTGGTATAGCGAAGAAATGAAAATATTATTGAGTAATAATTCATTCCATACTGGGAATCAAACCCACAACCGTCGCGTTATAGTAAATCTTGTGCCGCTACGACGACGGCGCAAACAGTATGCGGCGGCCCTTTGATATAGGTGGGGTAGTGCATGTAGATAAAAAAGATAAGATATAAGATAATGATATGTACAAACATGATAAAATATATTTGTATACATGAATCAATTTTGATAAATAATAGTAAAACATCCATTTTATCAAAATTATCTAAGCATGACACAATACATTAAGTATTTAAGTAATTGTTTTATATATTATTAGATATATTTTTTACTAGCGGCCCGCCCGCGGCTGCGCCTGCGTGAACTACTTTATTATTAATTTCTGTCTCTATGAGTACCTATGTCCTAAAAGTGACGTCCATGCAAAATTTGAAACTCCTAGCATTTGTAGTAACGAAGTTCCATACAAACTTTCAACCCCAAAAACAACCCCTTAGAAGTCGAATATTACAAATTCCCGTCTTAGCAAGCACCTACGTCCTATAAGTAACTCCTAAGCAACATTTCAGATTCCTAGCTCTGGTGGTTTTTGAGATTTCGTGATGAGTGAGTGACCTTTCGATTTTATATATATAGAAGATAAGTATTATTTTAGGAAATCAAATTTTGAAGAAACAAGCTGAAAATAATATTCGATATATTTTACATTTCTGTTAATACAATAATTTAAATTTAAATATATTAGAGTAATAATTATATTAGAGTAATATATTAGAGCAATAATTTCAATTTACATTATTAGGGGCCGTCGTGGCGCAGCGGTACAAGGGCGTGACTGTAACGCAGCGGTCGTGGGTTCGATCCCCACTCGAGGAAGTGAAATATTTATTTACGTTAATATTTCCATTTTTGAGTTCTGCCACTCAACACGCAATGCCTCCAAAATTCGGCAGAAATTGGGGAACGGAGTGTTTTTCCACTAGGTTCCCTCTGCCTACCCTGCTATTTGCGAGATACAGCGTGAAGCTGATAAACGAAAATAAATAAATATATGTATGTATATATAAATTCGAGTACTTACTGTAATTACAGCAATATCAGCGTTAACGGGCATTACATTTGGCCTATATTCCGGATGAACCGTTATATTTCCAATGGTCCTAATCCGTTCCACAGTATCGTTGGTAAGGAAATTCGCACCAGCGAATACTCGATATTGAGAGTAGCTTATGAGCACAGAAGAGCTGCAAGAAATGGCTCTTAAATACTTCATTCGAAAACAATTGTTGAAGATAATAATAGCTGGATATGAAACAATAGCTTCACTATAAATATAAAATATCTCTATATTATATTGCTGAAAATTGGAAAATATATGTTTTAGACCAACGTGCTGTCAATTTATTTTAATTTATGAAACTATAATTGTTCATATTTTTTTTATTTCCACTTATTTCTCACTTTGTTTGGACCCAAAAGCCTAGTTTGTTTAAACGTTTTTCTAGGTAGATCAAACTCTCTTTCATATTAGAGAGTACATAATATTTGCTTATTTGTACAAAATTGTAATCAAATTAAGAGGAAAACTAATAATAAAATTTCACTGAAAATTAATTATTACTAAACGCTTAATTACTGAGGTAAAATTTATTAACATGAACAAAATTTTACCAAAGCAGTAATACGATTATCTAGTTCACATGGTGAATATATTGTAAATATAATGTATCATACATAGTATATGCCAATGTGTGTAGATAAATCAAAAATCAGCTTCACGCTGTAGCCCTCACATAGGAGAATAGGCAGAGAGAACCTAGTGCTAAAACACTCCGTCCCACATTCTCCGCCGAATTGCGTGGCGGAACTCAATGGCATATTTTGCTTCGACACCAGAGCGAAGAAATATATATTTTTTTAATTAAATACTTAATTTCCTCAAGTGGATTGAACCCACAACCTCGATGCATATAGATTATGTAAACTAACCCGCCGACTATTTGATCATATAGAGAGCTAGCCGAAGTGACGACATGCTGTAATGAGATTAGCGCTCCACCACACCTATGACCTCTAGTCTCGGTTTGTAGTGACTGCCCAGTAAATTGTATGGAAACCTGTGAACATATTTTTTAATTTTATATTTTTCTATATCTAATTATTGTAATTATATATTTATAATAGTTACATGTTAATAATAGTCTAGTGTTAAGACACTACCTTCCTCATTTTCCGTCGAATACAAAAGAGACATAGCGTGTTTAGTGGCGGAACCCAATGCCGCGCTTAGCCTCCTCACCAGAGCGAAGAAATGAAAATCTATATTTAATTTCCTCGAATGGGAATTGAACCCACAATCACTTGCGTGTAAACGCAAGTCACACACTTATTCTGCTGCGCCACGACTGGCCTCACATAATGAAAATACAGGGAAAGATAGCGTAACAATTTAATGTCAACATATTTGTCAATATCCAAATTTGTAGGTTAAAATTTTGGTATGTACAAATATTGTAGTATTAATCTTAAAGTACGTAGCTTCAATCTTTTTAATCCTAAAGTATTTTTCTTTATAAAAAAATTGATATGTACGATAAAAGTTAAAAATTTAATGATAAAATAATTCTAAGAAACACTTTTATGATAAAATCAATGTATCTATAATGTTTTCAAGACTTAGAGTGAAATATTATTATTATTTATATTTCTTTATATAACAATATTTTCTATGCCAAAAAAATGAAATGACAAAAAAAAGACTTACCGCATACGGGAATTGGTCCTGTGTTGCAATGTGTCCATCCAATATTCTATTAAACTGGTCTCCAGCCACTGTGTGTGCACCTGCCAATTACGATAGCAATCAATCTTTGCGTGAAAGGGTGAAAATGATAAAACCAAGATATAATAAAAAAAACTGACCAAAAATTTTTATTTTTGTAGTTATGCAACGCATAAATAAAATCTTAATTAATATTTAGGGTGGTGGTGGCAGGTGGTGGAGGGGCCATTAGTAAAAGTATGTGACTGTAGATGCGATGGTTGTCGGTTCGATTACTACTCGAAGGAATGAATTATAATTTATTTATGTTTAATACACAATGAAGTGATGCTAAAAATAAAAAGAAAAGTTAAAAATTCAAATTATTTGTCTGAATTTACAATAAAGTGTAGTGCTGTACATATATTTAAAAAATATTTTTCACCAAACGGTGGTTAAAATAGTATTTAAAAAAGAAATTCTGAAATTCTTACGACATAATTTTTCAGTGAAACACAAGTATTTTCAAAATAAAAAAAATATATAAAATTAAAGATATAAACAAATAAGTAAATTACTTGCTAAACAGAGTGCAGCCATAAATCCACATAAAAATCCTGCCGGTATCATTTTTGTCCAAACACTTTGGTTATTCGTTGACAAAAAATAATCTATGTTCATTTAAAAAATTTTACAATGTATTTATATTTCCGTACTCAAATCGTAATCTTATCAATACTGTTTTTACTTAGTAGGTAATTTTTTTTATAATAAAAATTAATCATTAAATTATATTTTTAAAAGCATATTACTGTTTACTTTTATTGCTTAATGTTGTACATAATTAGAAAATTATGTACATAATAATTATTAGTTAATTATGTACAACATTAAGCATTATTTGTACAATGTATAACAATTGTAGATCATCATCAATATGGATAACAGTATTATTTATTAGAATAATATAATATACTTACGTCTGTAGCGTATTTAAGTATTAAAATTTAAGTTTATATTGTGCAACTATAATTAATCATTAGTTTTTTTCTAATAATATTTGGAAAAGGAAGTCGTAATCCGGGTAACATATTGCATAGAACATAATAAATACATATGCCTTGTTACCAGCGCGAAGAAATTAAAATATTAATACATAATAATTCATTTCCCTGACAAGGAATCCAACCCAGAACCACATGCTTGAGCCTCTCCGCCAATAGGATCACAGAAAAGGAAATAATTATATTAGTCTTTTAAAACTTATTTTTTCATTTCCTGTAAAATTTGCACCCATTATAATATACTTCAAGATGGCGGAAAGTGGTCGCAGCAGTTTCTTAAGTTTTCACCATCGTTTTCCGTTTTCCATTGTTAATTTATTCCATTCCACAATGGATCAGATCAAAAGCCATGACGGCATCAGAACAATTATATTCAACCTATTTAAATGATGAATCATTTTAACCACAACGTTTTATTATCAAACCAATGAATTGAATTATTTTCATTGAAACATGAGTAATAAAATTACTTAGAAATCAAATTATTTTGTGTAATCTTTAATATCTTTATGACTTATTTTATTAAACAAAAGAAAGTTGAGCTTAACTGTTTTGAATAGTACTTGTTAATAAAAAATAGTAACATATTTAAAAGTATAGCAACGAGATATTTTTTTTTCAGCTTTTTGCTCTATCTCTCACGCTAATGGAACAGGGTAAGCTGAGAGAGCCTAGTGTTAAGACACTCCTTTCACTTTACGTGTAGAGGACGGAATACAGACGTGTCTTAACACTAGATTGCCTGATCTGTAAGCAAATTTAGCCTGGTTATTTTCTAGATACAACGTAAAGCCAAAAAAACGAAAAAATAATAGCAGTAATATTTATATTTTCAATAACTAATGGTATATCTACCTAAAGAAATAACTTACTATGTTATAATAATTGAAAGAGGTCGTACCTACTCTTAATTACATCAATTGGTGTAGCATAATATATGAGATTTTTATAAGAGATGGGAAGCCAGAGGCCACATTACACTTAATAGCTCGGCAAGCCGGCGCCCAGGAAATTTTTGTTACGCTACATGATAGAGCCCCGGTAGAGCGCACATAAAAGTTAACTACACAGAAGTGGAAGTAAAAACTGCTGCTAATTTATCTTTTATATCTTTGTTAATATAATGTTCTATTTTTACTATGTCACAAAGTTTTAGAAATTATTCTTTTAGTCATGGAGAGGGGCCGTCGTGGACGGACGGTTGTAGGTTCGATCCCTAGTCGAGGAAGTGAAATATTTATTTACGTTTATATTTCCATTTCTTTGCTCTGGTGTCGAGGCAAAGTGCGGTGTTGAATTCTACCACTAACACGCAATGCCTTCAGAATTCGGCAGAAAGTGAGGTACGGAGTATCTTAATATTAGGTTCCCTCTGCCTACCCTGCTGTGTGCAGGATTCAGCGTGAAGCTGGTCATGGAGAGTATTGGTATTTAATATATTTCAGTAGTCACTTTCAATAAAATAGATGCTTATAACCACTGACTGGTAAGACCTGTATTTATAAATCGCTCTCAAGTCTGAGATCGATTTCAGACTTGAAAACGAATTATAAATATGGGACTAACTTCCTACTCCGTACACACGTACGATACATTAATCATGTAGACACGTCATACTGTGGCTCTCGTTTATTAAAAAATGCATAGAGAAGGATGCATTTATAATAATAAAACTACATGTTTTTAAAATGTTTACAAATTTTTAATTTCAGTAAAATTCTTTTGGAAATCCGTATTATTATTTAATATTTACGTTCTTTTTTCGTTGTTATACAATGTTGATATATAAATAAATAAAGGGAGTAACTATTATATTTTTAATTTAATTATATACTTTTAGTTTTTATTACGATGCCTGGAAGTACATATGTAGGTACTATACAAAAATCTAATATATATATTTTTAATTATATAGGTACAAGTATTTCTATGAATCTAATTTCATTATTATATTATAGTTTCAATTTCAATAGTTTCAACTCAAAATAATGAATAAGAAACGAGGAAGCAGGAAGAGGAAACGAACATTTTGTTATTTTTCTTAGCAATGTATAAAAAAATATGATAGAAAATTGTATGAAATATAAGTCTGTCCAATATACCGACACTGTAATACTGAAAACAATGTTATAGAAATCGAGTCTCTAAGTAAGTACAGAAGGTTTACGACGGTTGTATCTATTTAAATTAGCTCGCTCTTTGCGTTGTCAGTCTGCGAAATGCGTAAATTTACTTGGCTCTTAATTTATTATATTGAAAGCCATAGTAAATGTTTTGAAATTGAAGTCTTTTTAACATATTATATCTAATAAATATTTTTCTTTATGTTATTTCAGTATTTTCATACAATTATTGATCGTATGAAAGTAGTTTAAGTTTAAGTCGTAGTTTAAGTTCATTGAAAGTTGTGCGCTGATTAAATTTGTCGAAAAAGTCTATGACCCCACATTTTTTCTTATTCTATATTTCTGTTAAACTTTTTAAAAAATATTATATTAAACAGCTTCACGCTGTATCCCGGGCATGGCAGAGTAGGCAGAGGGCACCTAGTGTTCAGACACTCCTAGTATTTCGTTTCCTCGAGTGGGGATTGAACCCACGACCAGTCGCGTTTACAGTCACATTTGTGCCCCAGCGCCATGACTGGCCGATACTACTATTTCTATAAATTTAACATTATTAATGTATATTTTATATAATTTTAAACGAAGTAAAGGACAACTGTATGAACATATTTTGTTCAACATGAAAGATTACTGTAGTTAAGCGTCTTAGCCAGAGTTTCCATCGTCGTCGGTGGGCACACGACAAATTAGATTACTGTCAGTAAACATTAATTAACTTAAAATCACTGCCTCGGGCTAAAGTCTTATTGGCTGTTCATTTTCCTTTAAGTATTAACACTTTGTTTATTGTTTAGCCTTTTAAGTTAGACTATATTACCTTTCATTACACTTCCTTATTGCTTTTTGTTTTTTTTATTATTATTCTTTTACAATGTGATATTTTTTGTAAAATTGTTATTGTTTACGCAATATCGATGTTAAATAAATAAAAAATATTTTATTAACTATATAGTTAAGTATTCTTTATTTTACATTCGTATAATAAATACCTGCTATACACTACAAATAATGTTTTTTCAAAACAAAATACTAAGTTAAATGTAGAATTTACGTTTTACTTTTACTTTTAAAATAAATACTATTATTTTTAAAATAAATAGAGTCATGCTTCAATATTAAAATAATAAATTTTCTTTATTATAATATATTCTATTAATCTCATTATTGAATGAATTTCAAAATCAATTTTTCATTCTGAATATTTTAAAATAAGAAAAATATACCTTTTATTAGATTATATTATTAGACTATTAAAAAAAAAGTATATATTGAAGTCGTTCATAATATTTATACAATTTAGTTGATTAATATTTCTTATAGAGACATAATATGTACAAAGATATCAATCAATGACAATATAATTAATGATCTTTGGTACATTATCTTCTTCAGAATAAACTCGTGCTCGTTTCGCTCGCTGTAGTAATAAAAAAAACTCTTGGAAGTAAAAGTACGGAAGCACTCAAGATAGTACTTCTTCATATTCTTGTTTTCCCTATCCTAATAAATAGAAATCTAAAAATTTTGTCCAAACAAAAAACTATGAACGAATTTAAGTAGTATATAGTATAGAAGTATAGCTTATTACTATATCAGAATACCACATAGGCTACAATTTGTGTAAAGAGATTGACTGTAAATTAAAAACTAGACCTATGCAGGCGAAGCCGCGTTAGGGTCGCTAGTTTAATATAATAGACAAAAATATTTTTCAAAATTTAATCTAAACCTTAACGAATGAAATATACCGACCGAAACAATCGATAATACATACTAAATTTCACTTCCGGTATATAAATCAATATATAGAAAGAAATGTTAATTCTGTACAAAAAAGATTTTAGGAAATTATTAATTGACTCTATTGATATTTTAAAGGTAATATAAGAAAAAAGACTGAGGTCCTTAACTGGCTCAGTAATTCTAGTTGTTATCAGATCACTTTTGGGGACGAAATTGTTGACCATCCAGGTGGACCGGCTTACTTGCCACAACCAGCTTTGATCTACCCTATATATTAATAATATATATGTATATATATATATATATATATATATATATATAATTCCAGGGACTAAAATGTAAACATATCATAGTGTAAATAGGCCAAATTAGAAACATCTGGTGTTGTACTAACTCCCCAACGCTGGCTTAATTTACATCATGGATCACTTATCACAGTAATTAATTGAATATCGCTTACGTACGCATATAATATGTAGGTATGATATGAACACCATAACTGGAAATTAACCATTTCCACTTAGTGAGACTAATATTGGAATTATAATTATATATGCTTTAGTATTTACTACTAGTTTAAATTAAGGCCTAGTTTGAAACTAAAAACTAGAAAAGTTATGATTTTTCTATTAAATATGCTTATTTTCCTCACTAACGCCAAAAACTGAAACAAAAAAGAACTTAAAATACTTCCATATGAAGCCTGCTTGTGTGGCCTAAAAAGTTAGGCATGCCTAAAGTTTTTATTTTAGATACGTAACAAAAACTACTACAAACTTTTGTTTGTGTACTCGCATATGAATGTATATTTAGCAGGCAACAAAACGCTTAATTCATCTCCCATATATTCGTGGAGTGGTAGGCTATTTGAAAGTAAGCTAGTGAGAATTCATTTCAATTTTTACTTTTAGTATTCAGAAATAAGTAAAATGTCTTAAGTAAAACTCTTTGCTATAATTTATCTAACTGAAACTAATAGTATTTCATGAAATATATTTTTTTTATATAAAAAAGACAAGGCAAACGCAACGCAAAAAGTGGGGGCAAAAGGTATGGGGCACCTGATCGTAAATCGTGTAACACCAGAGAGCTAGAGGTGCGTTGCTGGCCTTTGAAGTGGAGATAGACGCGCTTTTTGATGGTACTCAAGTCTTCAAGTCAAGTTAAACGCCATTTCGGTCTAATTTTGAACTATAATTTATTTTTACTAGCGGATTCTTTTTCAGCTGAATCTTTATATGAGGTGGTGGTTAATGTCTCCTCACTTACCTACCCTCCATACTAATTATTTAAATCACTTCCTTCTACACTACTTCCTATACTTCCTATACTACGTACTATATTTAGTTTATCAAAAAAGTTGAGTAAATACTCAACCTATTCGAAAACAGCGTACCATTTTTTGTCGTACCTGTCGTAATAGATAGCGTACACAAGTTTGATTGGCATCGGTTGCGCCCAATTGAACGCGCCTAGACCATTTAGATCCGTCATGCGTCATGTGTCGTCTAAATTTTATAAAAAGTTGGTAGTTAATCTAAATTTCTGTGTTAGTGTTTGAAAAGATAGCAAATATTGACTCTTTGATTATGTGTAAGTACGTACAATATACGTGCTTTAAAAATAAATAATTGTGGAAATAGCGTTAATAGAATTAGAAGATTTAACATTTTCACTAGACTAATGATTATAAAGTTGTTTGTTCTCTATACAATGTGACATTAGCGAAGTGATTAGTGCTCAATTGGCACGTTCGCCATAAATGAAGAACTGAACTGAATAAAGTTGTTTATTTCCTGAGAGAAGTCAGTCACTCTTCGTATTTCATAAGGGTATATGATGTATATAACGACGAGCTCTTCACTTGACATGACTATTTTAAGGAATAAGTGGGTGGCTAGGGTCGACACAAATACCGATGTCTGCATTACTGCGGTCTCTTTAGTTTGACGAAGGTAAAACCCGACTTTCTGGCTATCCGAAGGCTGATAGCCTCTGAATGGTGCCATTGTTTATTCGTATATATAACAACATTTATAATATAACAATAATCTACCTTATTTCCTTTTGAAAATATACTTCAAGAATGAAATTGTAGGAAATAAATTGAGTTACGTCGTCGTTTTTGTTTATGTAATATTGTTAATTGTTTTATGATTGTTGAAGTATTTACTTTGGTCAAAATCGAACCTATACTATAGTATTAATATATTAATATAGAAGTATGTTGATTTAGAGAATGAGAGAGACTAGAGAGTGTAGAGAGTACATAAAAGGAATTTTAAAAAATCTCCCTTTTACTTTAATTACTATTTGTCAGTTGCGAAGTCTAATGCGTTATTGTAATTTTCAATAGTATATACTATTGTTATATACTTGTATGTATAATTTTATATATTATTATAGTCAAGGATCGAACTTAGTGTAAAATTAATATAAACGAGTACATATTTTACTTATTGTGTAACATCGTATTTTCTAATATATTTATATGAATCAAAACGCATAAAGTTTTTTATTACATACTTCGTTAGGAATAAAGCAGATAGATGATTTATCTAAAAATGTATCCGCTTACAAAGACATTGTTGTTCCAATTTGTCGGGGTTCTGTCAATGAACCATGTTTTCCTTGTATTAATATATATATAGAAGAAAAAAATATGATAAAATAGTTACGTAAATCATACACTATACTTACACTGTAGATATAAAGTTAGAAAGTATAAACAATACTAATATTAATCATATTTGCATTTTGCAACATATATCATGACTAGTGGACCCGAACGCGGCTACGCCCGCTTGAACTATACGAATATTTATTAAATATATTTACGAAATTATTTTCAGCTTTCAATAGAGAGATGCGTTAAGCAAGCTCATTTTGGGTGACGTTTTCTAACAACAAACTTTGCAAATCGTTGCTTAGTAATGGTCGCATAGCGACGGTTGTTTTTAACATGGCAGAATAAATTACATGTCAAATTAATAAATATTTTAATATATTGGTATATATCGAAAATATTACAAATATGAGAAAAAAAGTATCCTATGTTCATCCCGAGACCCTCAAGTATCTCTATATGAGTATTTTATCACAATTAAATTAGCGGTTTGGGCCTGATTGCGTAAAAGACAGACAGACAGACAGACAGACAGACAGAGTTAGTTTCGAATTTATAATATAGGTATAGATAATACAATCTAAAAAAAATATTAAATCCGTTACAGAATGAAATTTCAACTTGTACCTGTTTCCTGAAAATGAAATGTTTGACATAAACGAATAGCTTGTTTTTTTTTTTTTCAAAATAT
This sequence comes from Heliconius numata, assembly GCA_016802625.1. Classification (NCBI taxonomy): domain Eukaryota; kingdom Metazoa; phylum Arthropoda; class Insecta; order Lepidoptera; family Nymphalidae; genus Heliconius; species Heliconius numata. The sequence goes on from JAEBDU010000008.1 coordinate 1,581,018, forward strand.
AATTTTAACAAAATATATTCTATCATTTCTGTTTTTATTAAATACAAGTGAAATGTATATAGCAACATTTGCAATTCAAACGTCAATAATGTCTGTTTTCGTGGTACTTCGGTCTCTATGAATATTGTATGGACTATAATAATCGTATTTTTGTGATATTACACATACATAGGTCTGCTTAAATATGGTGTATAAGATGGACGGCTATGGCGTTCGAGGAGTCTTTTAACCCAATTCAATTTGGTTGCGAGCCAAGCGCTTATCTGCGGTTATACTTATACTATTGACAATTTTCCTATACTTACTATGTTTAAGCTTAATCGGAATAAACAGAAAATAAAAGATATAATATGATGAGTTTTTTGCAGCTTTATGCTGTATCCCACATGTAGTAATCAGCAGGGTAGGCAGAGAGAACCTAATGATAAGACACTATGCTTCCCATTTTCCGCCGAATTCTAGAGGTATTATCTGTTGAGTGGTGAAGCTCAACACCGCGCTTTACTTCGTCATCCTCTGGTAACGAGACAGAGAAATAAAAAATATTAAATATTTCAATATAATGAGATGTTTAGCGTTTTTAATGTTAGTGTTTTCTGTCTACCTGTTAAGGTAAAAAGGTAATTAATATAGATGATAAAGTAAATTTAATAAAAATTATTTAAATTTATTAGCTTGGCTCGTGATACACATAGTGGTTCGGACCTTTATAATTGTGAAGATAGCGTTTATACACCGTTACTTAAGGTACTTTCCGTGGACTTACAATTATGAAATTGGCAAGAAGTGAGAACCTATTAATTGTACTTTTATGTACTCGGTATGCAAATCCGACTCGAATATGATAGGTTTTTTATAATTTATTTAGGGTTTTTGTAAATGTTTTTTTATAATAAATAAATTTCAAACCTACATTACTTTTCAAGATTGATAAGTCTATGGTATAATATGAAGACTACAATGAGGATAATATAAAAACTTTGGTTCTGTAAATAACTTGTTATTGAAAAGCAATTAACGAAGTCGTAGAAAACATGAAATTTCTGCTTTGTTCATTCATATTTTAATGGAAAAAGTTACGCAATAATGTCTCTCTGAGATTTTTTGACAGAAAGCTTTATATAAGAATCTACAATTCTACTTCCAAGTTCAAAATAAATGGATCAAAATAATTAATTATTTTATTTTATTTAAAACTAGTAGCCCCCGCGTGGCTTCACCCGCTTTTACAACACAATTAATTACTTTTACATCTCAATTACTTCCGTGAAACAACTTTTTATATCGACATAACTGTATTGTATGTGTGTAAGTGAAGCTTGCCATCATCCAATAGTGAAAACTGTATTTATATGGGTTCAGCCGATTCTAAGATTAACGTGAACAAACGCACAGACAAACAAAAAAACAGACATTTCCTATTGTCATAATTCTCTTACAATAAATCAACACATACTATTTTGAACAAGTTTACAATTTTGGGAAAACTTTTATAAAATAAATATACAACGAGTACATATGCCTTAAGAAACATTTAGATAAGAGTACGACATAATCAAAACATAAACATATAAAAACAAAGTTGGCGTTGTTTCTCAAGCTCAGTCAAACGATATCTCTCGGGAGAAGGCAGCCAGTGCTTAGTTGTTTATGTCAGACTTGCAGTGGACAAGACGTGTACTGTGATAAGGGTTGGGATGAGCGAGTTATTACATTTGTAAGTTGCTATTACAATGACGTCACTGGTCATTTTCGGTTAGTCAATATAGAAATTAAAAATACTTTTTATTTTCTGTTGCTTTATTTTCTATTCTATTACTATATACTAGTTCAATTTACTATTGTTTTACTTAATGCCATAATCCAGAGAGAAACCAGTTGTGGTGTAGAGGCTTGGTTCGACTCGAGGGAATAAAATATTAAATATTTTCATTTCCGTCCCCGACGAGGCTAAGTGCGGCAGTGAGTTCCACCACTCAACTCACAATGCCTCAAAAAGTGAAAGTGGGGAACGGAGTGACTTAACATTAGAGGCCTTGTGCCTACTCTGGAACTTGTTTTAATAGGAACTCTAAAAGTGAGTGGTAAGAGAGGTAGGGGGAGACCTCGGTTGACCTTCGAATACACATTATTGAAAATACTGGAGGAAGGTCTCGTAAAAAGCAAGAGGACCCCCGGAGGTTGATGACAATGGACGAGACGAAAGAGACCGTAGCGCTTGGCGAGTTTTTTTTCTGACTACCCCGCTTGAGATATAGCGTAAACATCCTTTCCATTTCATTAATTTTCCAATTTCAAAAACAAAAGGGAAAAAACTCGTCCTGATTTTGAACTACATTCCTCTACTCTACTCCGTTAATGTTAATATAAAGTATATTTTCGTTACGTTAAATTGGTTTTAACCGACCAGGCTACACCCAAGGTAAAGATAAATTTCGATTCCCAATATACGATATGTTCCAATTGAACGAAAATCAGATAGCAATACGATGTATCGATAGGTTACCCCTATATCTAAATATATAATAATTAATGAAACAATAAAATAAATTATATTATAGTACATTCAAAATATGTCGTTAGCAAATTAATAAAGATAATTTCATAAACGTTTTAAGCAATATTATAAATATACCACTTAGACTCATTCTTTTTATGTCATTAATCAAAGTCACAGGGTCAAGCTGTGTAAGCAGAAGGAACTAAGGGAAGAATAAATTCTTTAATGTATTTCCGAATAAAATGACCAGTTTATTTTTTTTTATTAGTATAATTTCGTACTTAATTAAGGATTCTTCTATTAATTGAATAGAATTGTGTATGATTTAGTTAAGGCCGTCGCGGCGCAGCGGCACAAGGGTGTGACTGTAGCGCCATGGTTGTGGGTTCGATTCCCACTCAGGTAAGTAAAATATTTATTTACGTTTATATTTCCATTTCTTCGCTCTGGTGTCGAGGCAAAGCGTGGAGTTGAGTTCCGCCACTCAACACGCAAAGTCTACGGAATAGGGCAGAAAGTAGAAAACAGAAACTTAATAGGAACGGACTGTTTTAACACTAGTTTTCCAGGTTTCCTCCGCCTACTTGCGGCAAAGGCCTTAATCAGATTTCCCCTGCCTAATTTACTAATTATTTGCGGGAAACATCATATCGTAAAAGCAAAAAAATAAATTTTAAAAAAACATATAAATAGACAATTCCCCACAAATTCGCTTTTCGTACTTAATTTATCGTATTTATAATCCACAAACCAGCAAACACCTACTCGTTAACTGGAAAACAGGCTTGACGTGTGAAAACCGGGGTCAGATTCAAAGACTCTTTCATCATGATCAAACAAGGCTCATGATATAAATTGTACTTGTATCTCTGCCGGAGGGAAATCATTTACGACGCGGAAACGTTAAAATGTCAGCTGAAATTACGTCTTTAGAGGCAATTGTAGAGTTAAGGACTTGATAAATTTACTTGTTTGTAAAGGTTGTTTATGTAGATAATGTGATTTGGATGGCAAATTTATTTATAGTGAATGATTATATTTGTATTCATAATATTTGAATGTTCTTCATTTTTAGGGTTCTGTATCTTAAAACGAAAAAAAGGAACCGGTCGGTCAGTCTAGAGTATTTACCTCAACGAAATTGATTCAGAACCCTCGAAAGTCCAACGAATCCAACTCGCATTTGACCGATTTGTAGTTTCAGAAAACCTAACCTAATCTTTGCTACCTTCTTCTTCTCGTGTGTAAGAAATGTACATTTATAAATAATGTTACATTTTTAAATTATATAACATTATATTTATAAGGAAAGTAATTTACAAATTGTAATCTTACATTGAAATCCCTTAAGATCGGTGATATCTCTAATTCAACCACTCCGCTGTATTAAGCCATATAGTCTCGCGGGAATTATTCAAACACGTATGTAACATAATATTGTATCTAGTATATATAATTCAAGTTTTATATATTTTATTAAAAATGAAATTAAATTAAATCAGCTTCACGCTGTATCCCGCACACTACAGGGTAGGTAGAGGGAACCTAGTGTTAAGATACTCCGTTCCCCACTTTCCGCTGAATTCTGTGTCGAGTAGCGGAACTCAACGCCGCGTTACGACAGTGACGCCATGATTGGCCTCTATATATTTTGTTATTTAAAATATTATTTGATTACCTCCCTCCCACACACAAACTTTCCATTAAACAATAATTGCATTAGAAACAATAAAAATTAATGCAACCTTATTGTTTTTCTATCTATAGTATGGTTTTAAAATATATTTAAATATCATATTTTTAAAGTGTATCAATTTAATTATTTGAATTGATTCTAATTAGTTAAATTAATTATTTGAATCTATGTCTCTCTACAAGATACTACACTTTTTACGCTACTAACATTTCCAGAAAACTGTAATTGAATGAAGCCTGCAAACCCTTACCTACAATATCTATAAAAAATTGCAAAAGCAGTTTATTAAAGGAAATTTATTTAATAGGATAACGAAACACGAACAAGAAAAAACAAAGGAAGGATCGAATATTTATTAACTTTTTTACTTTATAATGAACTTTTAACGCTATGTTGAATATTTTGTTGTAGTCCGCAATCGGTGCGGTAGTATGGCTTAAAGTAAAAAATATAAATATTTAAAAAATAATAATAAAAAAATTAAATGAACTTCACACTGTATCCCGCACACAGCAATTTAGGCAGAGGGAACCTAGTGTTGAGTGAAGAAACTCAACGCCGGCCTTTGCCTCAACAGCATAATATAATCATTACTTCGATAATATAATCATTAATTGTTTAAATTATTTTATTTTACCAGCTATAAGTAAGTAAAAAATATAGATAAACTTATTTATATTATATCTGAAAGTAATAAACTAATGGGTGATGCTGGGACTTTCATCTTTTCATAAGAGCACAGAATGGATGGTTATTTATAAAATGGAAAAAAATCATGTAATAAAGTTGCATTGTGTAGTCTACTGTGGCATTTATATAAAAAAGTCGTTTTTCTTATGTAGTGAATTGTAAAAGTTTTGATTATAAATATAAAAAACAGCAGCTTCACTTTTTTACCCACAATCCAGGTTACGCAAGAGAAACCTAGGGTTAAACCCTTCGTTCTTTTTCGTTGAAAGGACAAGGCAAACGTGCGTTCGGATCACGTGATGGTAAGTCATCACCGCCGCCAGCGACCCCGTGTAACACCAGAGGAGGCTTTAAGATGGAGATAGACGCGCTTTTTGAAGGTTTCCATGTCATTTCCACCTGGAAACACCACACTTCCGTGGCGCGTGGAAGGAAGTTTCTACGAAACCGCAGTATTGGAATGCCACGTATCCAGGTGGTGTGGATAGTCCTTTAGCTTGGGACGTACTATGCGGTTAAAAGATTCGGTGGCAGGTAAAATAGGTCATACAGTTCTTCAGAACTCCAGTTTTATTAGTGGGGAACGGAGTGTCTTAACATTACTACATGCCGTATTAAACGTCAAGCTGTATATAGCTAGTTTTATTTTCAATCAAAATTAAATAAACAATAAAGTGAAGCTTAAAATAATATTCAATTTAACACATGACACGTATCACGGAAACTGAATGAAGCTTTTGAGTAATTTCAGTTTTCTAGGCCAACGCTCTCAGCGTAGAGCATTCTTCCACAATACTGTCGCAGTTCTTCACACATCATTCACAAATGTCATATATAATAATATGCATAAATAATGCAATAATTTATCAATTATATAAGCTAGTCTTAATCGACGTATTAGAATAATAAACTTATAATGTATTTTCAATGACTTAAAACTCCTGAAGTTTGTACCACGTTTGTTTAAAATTACAAACTAATTAAAAGTTTCCTACACTTCTTCGCAATTCCAGTAAAGGAAGGTAATCTTTAAAGCGATTTTAAGGGTTGCTAGTGTTTTAATCTTTTTCTGTCAGTTGAAATATAATATTTTGTTCTGTTATCTTCTTTATTATCGGCTTCACGCCCTATCCCGCACACAGCAGAGGAAATCTAGTTTTAAGACACCCCGTTTGCCACTTTCTGGCGAATTCTGGAGGTATTGCGTGTTGAGTGGCAGAACTCACCAGTGAAGAAATGAAAATATAAACATAAATAAATATTTCACTTCCTCGAGTGGGGATCGAACCCACAACCGGACGATTTTGCAGCACACTTTATGTCCTTGCACCATGGCCACTGGCCTCATTTCAGATAGAAAATGTATAATTTTATTTTATTCACAAAAATGCTTTGACTTATCTTTTCCAAAAATGTTGTAAAAGCTGAGAGTAATCATTACCTTTGACATTCGATACGAGAGCAAGGCTTGTCTTCGTCATAATAAATCACCAAAAGCATGTAAATTTAATATTTTTGTTTAAAAAGTATATTTTATATAAAAAAAATAACATATAAATATATATTTATGTATTTTTATATAAATGAGTGACTATTAATAACAATAATTTACATATAAAAATATATTTACAGAATCATAGTAAGCTTTTTGGTTAGGAGTATAACACTGAAATTATTATTGTATAGGAATTTCATATCAAGGACATGGGTAACGTTGTATGGTTTTACGTATGTAGTTTATGGGACCTTGTATTCTATATTTTAGTCCCCGGCGACGACGAAAATTTATAAAAGGATTTCGACGGTGCTACTCAATCTTGAATCATATTAAATATTAAACTGTATTATCTTAATGTTATTATATTTTAAAAAGTTATAATTATTTGAATTTACAAATATAAAAAAATATTATTAAACAAAATCTAAGCTATTATTTTCAAACAAAAAATGCATACTGTAATGCAGCGAAATTAAATTAAAATATAATTATTATATAACAACCTAAATATACTCGTATACAGGGTGGAAGAGGCTGGGCTTCTTTTACTGAAACTGTATATAGGGTAAAATATTTCAAACCCAGAATTTTAAAAAATAATCAAGGTACCTCAACGGTTTGGACGTAGGATTTTTTTTTCATTTCACGATTTTTATCCATACCTGTATTTCGTGTCACGCACACATACGTATGCGACGTTGCCGCTTTGACAGGTCAGTGTGTGCGTGCCTATGTTATACTTTACAAATGGCGTTTTATTTTAAAACGATAATTTTATTATTTATTTTGTTTGAAAAAAAAACTTTTTCATTTTTGAGAATTATTTTTTTTCCGAATTATATTAAGCTTTTATAGAGTAGTTAAAACTGTAGTTTCATTTAAAGTGGCGCTGTCAATTCCACCCTGTATACAATTGCAGATACATGTTTATGTACACAATTATTAATGAAAACCTACATCGCATTATTTAAAAAGAAAATATGATTACATACAAATATTAGAATAGTTTATCAGATAAAATTACATATACTCATATATCTCACTGTTCAAACACGAACCTTGTGACTTTGACTGCAGTTTTAGTTAAAAATTCAAAAGATAACATAAGATAAATTAAGAAATTTACTAAACGCATCGAGTTTCAGAGATGCCGTACAATTTATCTGATAAAGAATGATTAATGTTTTAAAAGAAAAATGATTTTTATTACAACTGAATGGAGCTTCCAAGAGGAATTCAGATAAAAGTATTCGAAAATTCTACTGTAAGAAGCGCTACAATTGCAAAACATTTCATTTATTTGAATTTAAAGTTCTTCAGTTCTATCGTATTTATAATGAAGAGTTGTTTATTGAAAATTAATAGCTTAATCTAATTGTATATTTATTGCAATTTAAGGTAATTTCATTATTTCTTTCTTCGTTTGACAAATTCGATATTTCTCTTCGAGCGGAAAGCTGAAGGTGGAAGCTAAAACAAACACCAATTATTATGCGCAATACAAGTGCACATATAACAGTTGATTATTGTAAACCACGCTAGTTCAGAGTCAACAACAATTATTCAAGATTTAGTATGTGACAGAAAATAAAAGTAAATAATATACAAAGTTATATGTTGACTATATTTCTCTTTAATGAAATATATATGTATGTAATTTGGATATTTCAAATTTTGTATTATTTTCCAGCCTACATCGTAGTTTCATTATGAAAAAATTAAATTAAATTCATTCATTTCATTATAATATGAATGTGTGCTTACGTGAGCTTTAATAACACATTTTATTGTTTTTTTTTGGGAAGAAAGTAGAGAACGGAGTGTTTTGACATCAGGTGTACATGCTCAATGATGTCAGTTATAAATCGAAATTCAGCGTACACGGTCCATGCTAAGTAGAATTTGAATATTTTATAACATTATTAAATAATTAAAAAGTAATAATTTAAATATAATTATTAGTATCAAGCACCACAAGAAGCATTCATATAATTTATTAAATAAGATTGTTGGTTGGTTGAAGTCCGGGATATTAAAATTTATTCAGGCTCTCATTTTCCCAAGCAAAATGAAGATAAACTTTGTAACAAAGGCATTTAGATCAAATTAAATTTATATTAAGCTCCTTGTTGAAGCTAATAAATTAAAAGTAGCACCAATAGAAATTGTAAGATATCTGACTGTTAGCTTTTAGTACAACATAAACTCAAAATAGAGTAATATTTTAGAAGAATATAACATAAACACATTAACAGTGTGCTCACTACAATCGGATTCAGGGATTTAACCAGGTGCGCATATGAGCACCCCTGTATTGTTTTCTTTTAATTCATTATTTACATTTATTACTGTTGTATGAGCTGTCATATCTCGGGACCGAGAAGGTAAAAACCTTGGTTAGCTTTGAATGAGAGACGTTAAACTTGTATACAATCCCAAGTTAATTCATTCAAAGGGTTGTTTGTGGTCAAAGTGCAAACAGTCCAATTCTTTGTTTAGAATAAACCATTGTTTATTTATTAAACTCATTTTGTATTCCCACCTGTAGTAATAAAATGAATGAGAAAACCGAAAACAAATGTAGACTAGCCTAAATGTTTGTCAAGTAGAAACTGTATTATGTTGACTTTTGAGAACTATAAGAACATTTTACAGTCATTGTATCTAGAATCTAGAAAATATCTAGAAAAAACTCTGATATTTTTCTCTGATATTATTCTAACAGCACTGATATTTTCATAAATCTCTAAGACCTTAATACATTCGATATTAGTTACTTGTTATTTAAAATTTTATATCTTTACAAATTTACTAATGTGAGAGGAGTCGATAAGAATAATATAGCCAGTATTGTCTTATTTAAGTATCTACAAAGATTTTCGCAATATTCTTAAGGTAAATATGTTAAGTTGTTATTTGTCATTCTTCAAAAATAAAATCAAATTTAAAAAATAAAATAAAAAGCTGATTAAGCATTTCAAGTCTAAATGATTGCAAAAGCACAGTATTAGTCCTGCCAGTACTACTCGCATAAATTGTTATCTGGACGGGAGCCAAAATAACAGACAAAGAAGCACTAGTCAGTGGATTATAGTAATTGACGCCTTTGTGGGTTAGCAGAGGCACGATGACTGATTGGCAGCGACGAGTGTAGGTTTAAACCCTCGTAAGGTCGATCTGATTAGGCGTTAGACAAAGTAGTGTAGGTAGAGGATGTTAAGTTAGTGTTAAGACCCTCTGTTCCCCATTTTCTGTCGAATTGCGGAGGCATTGCGTATCTTTTGTTGGCTTTGCGCCATGACCAGCCTCAATTTGTGTATTACATGTATTTAGGTACATTTCTTTAGATTAATAGGGCCAGTCGTAGCGCAGCGGTGCAAAATTTTTCTTTAGATTAATGAAAAATATGATTTTGAAAAGTTTCTTTAAATATAATTTAATACCTACGGTGTCTACTTAAACTGAAAAATATACTTATTTTCTTCAATAACTCTAACACCATAAAGACTACATCATTCCTATATAGTAAATATATACATACAATTTCCTTAATAAAAACATAAGTATTTTCCGCGATTGAACCTACATATATCGTAATATTTGGATCAGGCGAATACCATTTATTTTTATTAGGGGCCTATATCAGCATACAAATGTCTCAGAAAAGTAATGAGGTGCGCTTGACTAGAAGATGAAAAGTAAGAGGAGAAAATCCTCCTATTTTTGCTAGCTTATTTTTAACGACGCTTATATTTATGTTGTAATGCGGCATTTTACTATGAAATATTTAGTGATTGATCACTATTAAATTATTGTTTAGGTAAATAATAATTTGCCAAACAATATTAAAAAAACATATTGATTGTCTCTTATATGACTTTTGGTGTGATTTTTATTTGACCGCGGAGAGACCAGAAGTAAGAAATATTTCTTTTTTCTCATTACGTAAATATATTGTTGTTCTCGTAAGTAATCGAGTTAGTATTAAATATAGATATTAAGGTATACTATAATTTAATATAAACAACATAAATATATACAACTACGATTAACTAAAGAAAAAACATTGACACAAAAATTGGAAGCTAACCATATAGTTTCTCATTATCAAAAGTAATTAAAAACACTCAATATTTGGAAAACCTACCCAACTAAAATAGGTAGAACTTGAATTGAGTCGATCTACCGCTATTAGGGTCGTTTTGACAAGACCCTATCTGTTTAAACTGGCTTCTTACGTTGTTAGCTTAGGACATTCATGGTGTAGCTACTTAATTAACGAACGGAGGCGGCGATCTTTTGATCGAGCTTATCCTTTATCCTATACCTGTTTTAACTATATTGTTTTAGTTGGTAATATTAATTTGGTTGGTTATTTTAAAAGGTATTGCTTTATGTTTAAATATAAATAAACTTTTATATATTACTTTATATTGTAATACTTTAAAAATAAATGTTGATTTTTTTAGAAGTATATTTAAAAAGTATTAATATGTATCAAAATAATATCTTAGTAATAGGTATAGGAAGCAAAAAATCGTAAATAATTAACATTTATAATGTGCGAGAGTAAAGAGTAACACTCATGATATTATATAATTTTTTTTTATTTGAAAAGTAATTATCTAAGAATAGCGGCTGTAAATATTAAAAAGTTTAAAATCTATGATTATATGCATAATTTTTACACTCATAAAAATCACTTATATACAGTTGATCCATTTTTCATAGAATCGAATATCACTTTTTAGGGCAAAAAATAAACCACCACTTTTAGCACCGATAAAGGCTCATTTATAACAACTCGAACAAAAATAACAAGGTATTTATTTTAATAAAACCTTAACACTATTCATCAACAAGTATCTACAGCGAACAGAATAAAATTATAATATCAATAAATAAAACGATTATATTACCAATTAAAAACTCAATTCTAATGTTATTTGAAATTTAATGAAAACTTATTATAAGTAATCGTTATTCTTTTGGAAACAAAATGTCATATCTTTTCATTTTTTATTAAAAAAATCTATTTAATTTAAATGAAAACCTCTGTGACAGTCCGTTTATGAAAACGAATCAATTTTTACGGTTATTCAGATTGGTGATAAGCTGGCGCCTTAAAAATTCATTCGGGTAGAGTCGAAACTCTTGGAGTAACTGAATGTTTAATTAAATTTGGACTCAATGGATTCATTAGTGAGATCATCAATTTAGCCTTTACACTAACGCAGTGATGGCATTTGACGATAATATCTTTTACATCGTTCCGTGACTTCCTTAGCAGATCGTAATATGTAATTAAAATACGAATATCTTGATATATTTAAGGCGTTTTATGTATATAATATAATTATTTTAAGCGTACACAAAAAGAGAAGAGAGTAATGGCGGTTTTACGTAAAGTATAATACATTTAAACAAGAGTCAAAAAAATAAAAAGAAAAAAACACTACCTTACCTGTATTTAGTATGTAAAAGTTTATGTATTAGTAAATCTATATATATAAAATCGAAAGGTCACTCAGAAACTACATGTGTTAGGAGTCTCAAATTTTGCATAGGAGTTATTTATAGGAAGTAGATGCTCGCTAAGACGGGAATTTGAAATATTCGACTTCTAAGGGGTTGTTTTTGGGGTTGAAAGTTTGTATGAAACGTCCGTTACTACAAATGCTAGGAGTCTCAAATTTTGCATGGACGTCACTTATAGGACGTAGGTACTCATGGAGACAGAAATTAATAATAACGTAATTCACGTAGGCGAAGCCGCGGGCGGGCCGCTAGTATAAAATAAAAACTGTTCACGTTTCCTGTCTTACCACGTAACTATAGCAGCGAAAACATCCAATTAAGCAAAAGTCATTTGATATATTTTCTCAATTCGCCCCCAAAATAAAAATTACTTTGCTATTCCACCACACCACGGCCTGAGGCCAGAGGGCACATGATAGGAAAATTCAATGAAGCGTTTTCGTAATTTCGGTTTTCCGGGCTGGCGCGCCGCGTAATCGACCAACCGACGGCGGGTCTGCGTACACTTATACATACGAGTATATCCTTACCGATCTCGTTAATGCCACCTTAACATCAAACTATGAGAACACGTGGGCTGTAATAGGCAATGGGCTATATTGAATACAGCCCAGCCCATATTGCTGTTTTATTGTTAAAATATTTTTTTTTGGTCGCTTAATTTGAGTTTCTTGTAATTGAATGATGATTAAATGTATAATTTAATTATATTATATAATAATTGAATTTAATTTGCTTCTTATGTATAACTATATTATATTATATCTAATTTTTGTATATTAGACGGGAAAAAAATATGACTAATTCTTAGAGAGCTATATTGCATATAGCATTTTTAATTTTGAGTTACTTTATCCACTTTCTATAATATTTTTCATCTAAACGCTATCGAACACTATTGTATAGAACACTATTGTTCTAAGTTTCTATTTGAAAGCAATATATTGAAAAATCATACGATATACTGTTCATATTTATATCATTTTAATTTAAGTCAATAAAAGTTTAAATATCGCTTTTCGGTTATTACTTGAGAGCGGCTGGATGGTCAGGTTTTCTTTTTGCACGTAAGAAAATTTTCGAAAAATGCACGGGAAGAATTGAACATTTTCATTATAATTAAGTATAAAAAACTCTATACAGTACTTTCTAATTTGCATTACAGCAAAATCGAATCGAATTGATTGGATTTTATATATGATAAATTTAAATATAATATTTGTTATATTATATCAAACAAAAGTTCTACTACGTTTAAAATGTTTGGGTTATTTTCTTAAAAACAAACTCACACAGAATACATTATGTTACTTTCGCTTATTTTTCTGCATACTTCAAAAATTTATTGGAAAGAGGGTGAATTTGATTGTAATTTTATGGTAACTTTTAACTGATTCTTCAGGATCCATATTAAGTGTTTCCTTTCATAACTTCGAATATAATTCTTCTTTAATGAAAAAGTTACTTTTCTCTTTGATGTAAATATAAAGGTATTCTTTCGGCCATCTTTAATATAAAGTTAAAATATAATACTTATGTGAACTTCAAAGACTAATTTTAAATTTCATGATCAGTTTTATTTACAGAATTTATCTTTTTTAAAAATTAATGTTTCATCTTTATAATCCTAATTTTTTTTTGCATGATAGAAACTACTAAGAAGAACAATAAGGTAAGATATATTTCAAGTTTCTAATCTTCAATTGGGAAGCCGCCTGTATTATCCCCATACCCATCTATTTATTACGCTTTTTAAAATACCTAAAATAAGTCTGTTTTTCTAATTTTAGGAAATAATAACACATTTTTTATCTTTTATATAAGAAATAAACAGACTTCCAAGGAGATTTTCTAAGAGAATAATAACTGGCTACTGACAGCGAAAGATAAGGCATCCAGTATAATAAGAACAGCGAGTGACGTTCTCTTTATTACGTAATTATTTCTGGCATTGAAAATGTCCTCCAATAAAGATAAATAAGGGAGCACTAGTTACAAAGAAAGGCACCCGAATGGATACTTTGAGTCATTATTAGATTTGCGTAATATATATGTATATCATCATCATCATCATCAACAGCCATCTTTTGTCCACTGCTGAACATAGGCCTTCACTATTTCGATTTTCAAATCAGTATATACAAGCTTATATATATTATAAATTAAAATGACGTTTTAATAAGCTGTAATAATTTTATGTTTGACTTACTTATATTTTGTAGAAAAAAAAATGATTTTTTTTATAGTATAACGCTATATCCCAAATATTCTTTATTCAAATAGAATTTGCACTTTCAGCACTTTTAGCACTTTTAGCACTTTTGAATTCTCTAATGAACATATAGCTAAAAAAGCTACCACCGGTTCGGAAGGCAGTTCTGCTGAGAAGAGAATGTCAACAGTGGCTCTTTACAGTATCAATGGTATAATTTATGTAATTATTTCATTATCCATATTCAGCTATCCTGCATGATATTCAATATAGACTGAGATCCCAGAGCCCCCAGACCTACGTCATTTTAGCAAAGCTGATATTTTGAGAATTAATAGTCTTAAATGTAGTTAAGACTGTACGCATACTCTCTAACTTGAAAGTGGGGACTTTTCACAGAGACTTTAAATGATGGTAGTGGCAAACTTAGAATATACCGCAGAATTTTATTATATAAAGTTACCTACAGTAGCATATATTTTTAGTAGTGATAAATTCATACATTTACATAATCTACGTGTATTGCTCTGGCTGCATCGAGCTTTATGGATTGAAATCGTGACGAAAATTCAACTGATATTGTTACATACTGCATACACTATATTCAAATCTAACCGTAATATTTCACATGACGATGCTTGCGGGAGCTTTGCTGGTTGTAAGTTAGGAGCTAGTTCTAGAAACTTCGCACAAAGGACTCGTGTGGACTGGTGTGGCTGGATTCTCACTTCATATTTACCTGTAATGGAAATGAGAATCGAATTTGTACTTCAAGCTACATATATTTATAGTTATGTTCAATAGTATTAATTACTTTTATTTGAATACTGAAATTTATAATAAATTTATGTTAGTAGTTAATTTTTTTGTCGTCACTCTGTATCCCGTACACAGCAGAGTAGATAGAAGGAACCTAGTGTTAAGATACTCCGTTCCCCACTTTACATCAATTTTTTCAAAGCATTGCGTGTTGTACGGTGGAACTTAACGTGGCCTTTTGTCTGGGTGAGAGAGCGAATAAATGAAAATATTAATAAATAATAATTCATTCCACCGAGTGAAGAAAATTTCTTATATTTAAATACTGTATAACTAATTTATGTTAGTAGCTAATATTTATTTAAAATAGATGTAATATTGAATTAGCTTAGCAATTTGTTTTCTATGCCGGGAATAAAAAAAAATACATTTATTGTCCAAAATCAATGACGTGAGTAAAATCCCTAACATGGATAAACCTCTTTGAAAGCGATCTTTTGATATCTCCGAGACTTTGTGGCAACAAAGTAACACACAAAGCTTGGTTTACTTCGCTTCAAGTAACACGTAGTGTCGATACTGTAAGCCCTCTCTCTCCATGCTTACGGTTAAATAATATTGTATCTAGTGGAAAGGTGAAAAATAAACTAACTAATTGATTAGAAATTTAACGATTTCGTTAATTATAAAGACGATAAGCAAAATAAGAGAAAGTAACAAATGCTGTTTTATTTTTTTGTATATATTTGTACTAAGTGAATAAGATAAAAAAAAATATAAAAATATGTTTGATTCTTGGTAAATTTAAACAAGAATAATAATTGTACACCCATAAGATTTGCTTTTACAAAAAAATATGTTAATTTATACGTACTTTCTTTGATTTTTATATATTGCCTTATCCATATTTCAATAATAAGTCAGCCAAAGTCAAGATTGATGATTAAAAGACTAAGAGAGTGTATCCAACTAAAAGTTTCGAAGCTTCGGGCTTTTCTATTTACTATCGTATGATAGGTGCTTGGTGAAGTTACGTAAACGGTGTTTATTAAAATGTCTATCAAGTCAATTTATATTAAAAGAATATCTTTTATATTGTGCTTATACATTGATATCTTCATCGTTGCTTGCATGGATTTTTATTTCTGTTCTATTCTTTGATTATGGTGTTCCAAACGTGCCAGTTGCGTACTAATCCCCTCGGTAGTGCCAAGTTGCATAGAGAACACACACTTAAAGAAAAAGGAGTGTCTTAACAGTAGGTTCCCAGGTTCCGTCTGCCTACTCTGTTATGACTGGGATAGCGAAAGAAACTAAATCTTTTATGAAAGTGATTTTTTATATAGACAAAGTAGATATAGACGAAGTAGAATTTACTTTTATAAAGTCGTAAAATATGAGCGACATTAGACCTAGAAATATATTTATACTAAAAAAGTACCCTAAGTAAGAATTTGTATCAACAATTACTTTGAAGTTAATAAATATGGCAATATAATTTATTCTCAAACCTGCCTAATAACATTCCTCTACGATGGACATAAATTTGTAGAGGACAGCCCAAAATTTATGATTTAATATACAACAAAGGCCTATCAAAGATGCCTCTAAAACGTCTGTCGGTTATAATCCAAAAGCTCTAATTAAACAGGTAAGTATTGTAATTACGACTGCTTGGGATTACCTTAGATAGTATCTCTACATAAGATAGATAGAATTATCTTATATTTCATCAAAAGTAACTAGAAATTTAAATTGTATTTATATTATTTGCTTAATTTTATTACATACAAATGTATTAGATACGGTGAAACGTTTGCCAAAGAAATATTATAAATAAAATATTTATTTCCAAAGAAAATATATATAAGATATACATACTTAGATCTTATTACTTACTAGAAGTTATGGCGAAAGGTAACTTCACTAATGATGCTTGAATCTACAATCTCAATAATATGAATAGGAAGATATATATACAATACTAGCGGACGCGCGCAGCTTCGCCCGCTCATTTGCACGCTTAGGGGTGAATCCTAATAAACTATGAAACACGTATTCAATGAAATATTCTTAAGAGTCTAAATTTCAAATCTTATAAAAATCGGTGGCCATTTTAAAATTTTTTTCATACAAACATTTAACCCCTATTTTATCCCCTTAGGAGTCGAATATTGCAAATTCCCGTCTTAGCGAGCACCTACGTCCTATAAGTAACTCCTATGCAAAATTTGAGATTCCTAGCACTTGTAGTTTCCGAGATTGTGTGTGATGAGTGAGTGACCTTTCGATTTTATATATATAGATATATGACATTCATTTGAATTTTGAGTATTTTTTTCTTTATTTTATTTATAGATCATTAAATAAAATAAATAATAATAAAAAATTTATTATTTATTTATTTATTTGATAGCGTAATGCAAAAAATAGATTAACAAAAAACTCACATACACAGAACTACTTAAATTCATTCAATATTGAAAATAAAAGAAAGGGTATAACAAATGTGTAGAAATATCATATTATTCTTAAAGAGGTTTTCTTAATACCGCAATGGGGAAGTCTTTATCTACGGGTAATGTTATAGCCCTGCGAACAATTTATTACTTACGCACCTGACGCCACGCTGGGGGGAAGTTAGGGGGGGAGGGACGTTAGCTCTGCGTTTCCGGAAAATATTTCGGTGGTTAGTCATTTCAGCATTTTGTTACTTTTATTTTAATAAAAATATAAAACGGACCGCATTTCGAATATAAAGTGTAGACCAATTTATTGAAAAATATTTTCAAGAAAACAGGAAACGCAATTGCTAAAATATATTGTTTTTCTTTTTGTTTCTATATATTGAAATATTTCTATGGAAATAGTTTTCACTAACAAGGTGATTTGAATACATTTAAAAAGGTGTCGATGCAATGAACGTGAGTTACTGTCACTTATACAAATTGAATACAGTACATTTCATACTTAATTAGATCATTCCTGCATTGCACCTAGTGGTCCAATTAGCTACTAGATGAGAATTTCATTATATAATAATTAGATACTTCGTAATCACAGAATACATAATTATATTCTATCTAGTTAGACAAAATTCTAGTTTAGAATCGTCATTCGTCAGTATAGCCAGCACATATTACCTTTACAGTCCATATATACAGTTATGAAAGGGAAAAGTATAAAGTGTTTATATTAGTGTTTTTTTGATTTACCAATTTCAATCAACTAGAAACAGTTAAAGACTTAACAATCATTTGAAGAAAAAAATACGTTTATATTTCTCTTAGAATTAATTTGGTATATCAATGAAAATTGTAGTGTTCTTGCAGTCTTGCAGATGCAGTCTTCTTTCTTGCTTCACTCTCTATGTGGGGGACCTGGAACCCAGTGTTAAGACACTTCATTCCCACTAAAACAATTCTATTTCACACTTTCCGCTGAATTCTGGTGGCATTGCTTGTTGTTGACAATAACATTATTAAATATTTCATTTCCTCGAGTAGGCACCGAACCCACAACCTGTAACGTTTGTACCCCTGGACCCCAACCGGCCTCAAAGTAGTTAATATGTCATAAAATATTTATGCAATTAATACCTAATTAAATATGTAATCAAATACGTTGATTAATACATCCCAGCTGTAGGCATTCAATCACATAGAGTCGCGTGTCACTGTCACGCCGCCATCAAGACATCCCCTATTGTTATTGTTCAGAATGTTCGACCCATTTTTAGTTTTAATCAATATAAAAGCAATTATATCTGGAAGTTTGTTTAGTTTCGCTAACTGGCTTGGATTATATTTATGGATTGAAATTTTATATTCACATATTAGGAACGGAAATTTTTAATATTTTATAGGTAGATAACGTAGTCGTAGACGAACATAGACAAATAACATATTTATGTAATAAATGTTTTTTAGGTTTACGCTGTATACCGCATGTCTAGGCAGTCTAGACTGAGGAAAAGTAGTGTTAAGTGTAGTGTGTGTGTACTCCCTTTCCCAATTGCCACCGAATTCTGGAGGCATTGCGTGTTGAATGACGGAAATCAACGCCGCAATGCCTCCAGAATTCAGTGGAATTAATAAAAGTTCTAATTGCTTTAAATTAAGTATTATTGTAAATTCCTAAATTAAATTATTGTACATTTTTTAATATTAAAGTTTTATTACTTATACCGTATACAATTTTTTACAACCCTACAGCGACATTGTGACTTCTAAAACAAATTGCTTTACAAACTGACGTTAGGTCAAAGCTTTATAAGTTTAAGAAATACTTTTGAAGTTTACTCGATAAATTGTTCAGTTTACTTTCGATTCTACGTTCGTCTTAAACAGAAAAGTCATTGGCAATTTACAATGTTATAGCGTGTTCAATTTAAAATAAATATGGTGCAATAGAATTTTATCGCAGTAAATTGAAGCCTTTGTAATAGGTTAGCGTGATGATTATAGGTTCAATTTCCACTTTATGAATTCTCCCTGTATTTTGTACACAACAGGATAGGGTAGGGAACCTAATGTTAAGATTCCCGGTTCCTATTTTCCGCCCAGATCTAGTGACCTTTTGTGTTAAGTGGTGAAACCCAAAGCCTCACGTTGCCTCGACACCAGAAAAATACAGTATTTCATTTCCTCGAGTGGGAATCGAACCCACAGCCTATCGCATTTACATTCACACCCTTATACCTCTTCGCCATGACTGGCCTCAATTTAATCATTATTTCATCTACCACCAAACAAAACAAATTTTCACTGTCAAAGATATTGAGAAAACTTATTTAAATATTCTCCATTACTACATACATTGAGAAGTTAACACGTTCGATTCTATTCATAAGAAAACAATACGATTGTTAAATTCAGCTAGCTTATTGTATTGGAACAACCGTATAAATTTATTATAAGTTTCTCCCAAGTTTTCCCACTGCAATGCTATAAACAGAATAAGGCTAACAGGTTGCGTGAAATGAAATCTTGCTCACTTGAATATTTTATTAAAATGTGTACTTTACCCCTTGCGGGATTGTGGGGGGGAGATCTAACTCGGTTAATACTTTTATTGTCCATTCTGTCTATTTTCTACGTATTGTAATGTAATATAGTATACTTATTCAGTACTAATGCGTATTTTAAATTACATTTTCTTGAAAGAGGATATAATTAGCTTGTATTTTTGAGTAAAGGATTTGCGGCGAAACTACGACTTTAAGTAAGAGTAGACTGTCTCCACCTAAATGTATACTAAAGCATTTATTAATGCTATGATAAATATTTATTATGATAAATAAATCTATGGAGCATTATAAAACTGCTTAAAAATAATTAGAGATAAAATAAAAACTTTTATTATAACCTTTTAGTCTCACTCGTTTTATAATTCTATAGCAATGGAAAATATTTTCTTAAGATACTCATTTTATTGTGCAAGTAGCACAGACTGTAACAATTTTAAAATACAAAGAGTCTGGACGTGGTTTACTTTTTGCTAGAAACAAAAGGACGTCTTGAGGTGTTCTATTTTAGATAAACTTTAAGACAATGCAGAATTACCTTGTCGAATTATAATTGGAAGTGGAATATGTAAAAAAATATAATAAAATATAAGCTTCATTAATTGCTTAATACTGTGCAAGGCAACGTTAAATCCATAAACTACAGTATATTTGGAGAACTTGAAATATGTAAGCGATATTTTATAGTTAGCGGTTACGTTTTATACGTAATGACATGGTGTTAAACACCGTAAAGTTACTGTAGAGCTAAACTTATGTTTAGCACATTGATGTGCCTATACTATCCATTAAATTACTTTATACATATAATATTATCAATTATATTATAACCTTGTTATACAATTAACATAGATTTAAAGATGAAGTAGTTTGAACTAGATATAGTGTAGACTGAGCACGTAAGCCTGTAGCTATAATAATTACAGCAATGGATCAATGGCAGCACTGTTTTACTTACGGAACCCCACGCTACGGATAGGGTTCCTTATGTGAAACTTAGTGGTTTAGTTTCACGCTTAACCGATTTTTACATTTATTAATTAATAATTAAACCAATATCTTTGATATTAATCGTGTAACAAAAGATAATTTTAATTGAAAACTTACCACTAAGCAATTAATCACTAAAATATTTTCTATAAACATCAAATTTTTAAAAAATAAAGGCTTGTTTAAAATTAATATTTCATCGCCCTAGAAATTTGATTTGCGCAATGGAATTGACTGTCACCCTCGAACCTTTGATAGCAAGACGGAGCGAAGATATAATTCTTTTAGCATCGGTAATGGGTTTTGCTACGATAGAAGTTTTAAATATTCTTAAATTTTGGGGACTTTTAATTCTTTAACGCATTCTAAATTTATACCAAATTTCATTCAACTGCGGCACCTTTAGGAATAAGTATTAATATAATTAAAATATTCTACAGTTCTTCGCGTAAAGTTCGCTCCATCACTTTATTTTAGAAACTTTGCCTTTTAAGTAGAAACACCCTAGCTACCCTAGCCTAGACAAGTGTACCCTGAACAGGGTTCTGTATCTATTCCAGGATTGTAGGCGAAGTATAACTTATAAATATACTCATAGCTTTTGCATTGCATAATACAAAAGCTGTGCTTCACGCTGTATCCCGCTTGTAGCAGGGTAGGCAAAAGGAGCTTAATGTTAAGTCATTCTGTTTCCTTCTTTTCACCGATTTCGGGAGGCATTGCGTCTTGAGTGGCGGAACTCAACGCCGCGCGTTATGCCTCGATACCAGAGTGAATAAAATATTAAATATTTCAGTTTTGCTTATAAACTAATAAAAATGTAGGGGAAAGAAATATCTTGTATATACCTATTACAAAGGATTTTGTCGATAAGGTCAGTGACCCGTCAAACAATGCGAAATATTTAATAAGTAGCGAACAAAGCATTGTCAAATATATTCGCTTTTGGGATTATTTAACAGTTACGTTTTATTTATTATATAAGTTGAATACACGGAAAGGATTTTAATAATTATTATTTTAAAATATAAATTATGAACCGAAATTCGAATATGAATATCACAAAGTAATAAAGAAAAAATAAAACGAAAAATAAAATAAACGAAAAAAAAAATAAGAAAAAGTAATAAACGTTTGTTTTACTTTTGCGTCGTAAAATTCACTTTTAGAATTCTATCCCGCATATAGCAGGAAAGACAGAGGGAATCCAGTGTAAAGACACTCCGTCCCTACTTTTCAAAAAAATTAGAGAGACTGCGTGTCAAATAACGGAACTCATCGCCGCGCTTTGTCCATGGAAAAAGAACTAAATTTGCCTCTTAAATATATAGAAAAGAAGAGAATAGAGACGAAGAGGTAAATACCATGCCTAGTTTTGGTACAACATTATCTATTTTAAGTATTATTGTAACATAATATTAGCGACTGTGATCATCCTTGATATATTTCTTTGACACGCTACCTTCGTCACAGCCGCAATCACGGCGGTTTTCAAATTCATGTCGATCCCCGAATATTAGGTGTTTCTATTCGAATACACTTTGCGGTGCCTATGATTTGAAACTATACTAAAACTATAAATATACGTAAACGACTATAAAGATATCTATATAAATATCTAAGAAGTACCCTTCTTAACATAGAAAACAACAGTTGCTTGTAAATATTTAAGACCTAATGGTAATATATCATTATTTTCATTATAATTTTCCGTAATTCGGAAAAATGAACGAAAGCCAACCAGGAATTCCAGATATAAAACCACCCGGTGATTTGAATCTCAATGAAACCTCGTTCAATGCTCCTCCAAATGACTACTAGTAGCTCTGATATTGGAAGCAATTCGGGTAATTCCTAATAGAAACAACATTTGATTACAAATAGCTAGGATAGTAACCTACTTTTAACTGATTGATTTAAAAAATAAAACAAATTAATATATATATGTAGATACAATAAATATATGTATGTAGGTACTAGTATATGTTGGTACGTAATTGAATTATCGAGTTAAAAATAGTTTGCGAATTTTATCAATTCAAATATTTTAACGAAATTAAAATGCTTATCTGCTCCATTTTCATTTATAGTACTAAAACACACACCGAGCTTTGTATACTTACATAATATACATACATATACAAAGTAAATTTGAACATAAAATTATGTTGTTCAAATTATAATAAACATATTATTAAGTGAAACGTCGAAACGTATTTGGTATTTTTATTTTTTCCTATAGGTTTCACCAAAAAACATTTTCAATTATTCTTGCGAATAAGAATCAGGTAATGTCACGTTCAATTTAATTGTTCAGGTTATATGTAATCTAGGAATAAACAATGGCGAGATTTACGTTTGCGATCATCTTTGAGATAACAGTATATAATATAGAGATATAGAGATAGTACCCTCGTGAAACGAAGGAAACCGCAATAAGGGAGGTTTAGGAATCCATGTCGAATTCAACCACCCTTTGTCCTCTAATACAAGTGGTTCTAAGTATCTGTCATTCTTCATAGTAAGGAAAATAATATTGCATTCTGCATGTGAATGTTTAATATTAAATTTATGGTTTGTATCTCATATTACTACAGCACCTGTTTGATATATATTTATTCGGGTATTTTATTGCTTTTGTAGAAACAATTTCACTGAGATATCACAAGCCATAAAAATAGGACTGTTACGTCATAACACTAAACATTAGCTAAGTTTCATAACATATAAGATCTCAGGCCAAAGAAGTTTTCTAAATGTGAACTAAGGATATAATGTAAGATGGAAATAATTACTTATTGAAAATTAAAACATGTTATGATGTTCAAATATATTTTTTTATATTATACTAGCGACCCCCTTGCGGCTTCGCCCGCTTTTACTACTGGATTATTCATATAATGTATGTTTGCAAAGCACTTAAGATAATGTGAAAATTAATTAAGCCCTAATGCAACCCGCATTTTCGTAGTCTCAATAAGGATTTTCCAATTGTTTTACACAGCAAGGATTTTTTAGTAGGTACCGTAATTTTAAATCTGTGCTACTAATCTTTTCAAGTACTTATTAAAATATATTTAAATGACTATTTTTAAACGGAAGAAATTATAAACAAAAACCTACCTACTAATAACTACTACAAAAAATATGAAACCAAATATATCGCGCTGAAATAATACATTCAACTCCAATTATCCAATACGTGCAAACGCATCTAAATCTTCGTTGCTATAAGGGCAGGCGGTTTTCGAGCTTGTGGTTAATGCTGAAGAGAGTATTCTGTCCCTGATGAAAAGCAAGCACTATGTGGCTGCCTGTGAGGAAAATTAAATAGAATGCATCGGCATCGGGAATCGAACCCGGGCCGCCCGCGTGGCAGGCGAGCATTCTACCACTGAACCACCGATGCGTGTAAGGCATGGCGAGTGGCGAGCCGTTTCGCAGCAAGGATTTTTTGATATTGTAACTTCTAAAGCACTTATTAAAATGAAAAACAGTAAAAGACAGTTTTGATCTACATTAAATGGTCAACGTAACTAATATTCTTATTTATATGCCGAGAGTAAGGGATAAATGAAACTTGACTCGATACAGTTGATGTGTAAACGGCGTGATGTGTCAACGATTAAATGTGTTTTTCTCTAAAACTATTCGCAATTTCGAAATAGTGTAAAAAGCAAATTTTATCTTCGTTTAACGTAGAAATTTAATAAAGTATTTTAAAGGATAAGGATTAATACCATTATGGAAAAATATCGCTCACAATAAAAAATATATTGAAATTATTATTTTTAGACAGAAATATGATCACTACACGTTATTCTTAAAAGATAAAAATATGCTCTCGCGGACTTTTTTTTAGATCTTATTAAGAGGAACAATACTCCGGTACATTATTTTCATGTAGTACTTACCATTAAAGCAGCGCATGCGCGAAAGTGTCTCAACGGGTAGGACTTTATACACATTTATCGTATTTATGTTAATTTACATAAGAATGTACAAATAATAAACTATATATAAACCTTCCCTGAGAAATACTCGACCTAATGGTGAAAACCGCATAAAAATCCATTGGGTGGTTTAGAAGAAGAAGAGTTAGAAAGTTCAGACAGACACGAAAAGCGACTTTGTTTTATAAGATATAGGATAGGATAGGATACTCGTAGATACAAACGTTCGCCAGCCATCGTTTCCCTGGACGTCCGTGGAGATCATTGGTGCTCATCATTCTGGTTACTATTACTGACTGGATTACATATTAAAAATGCTAAAGATATGAAGCATATTAATTGAATTTATTCGTATTAAAAATGGCGGACGAAATATACTTCGGGTACTTAGGTTTGATGAAAATTCAAATGTAGGTCAGGCCAAAGGCAAATATATAAAAAATTTAGATAAAAGTGACAAAACAGTAAAATGTAAGCCTTTTCAGCGTAAGCTCTTTAAAACGTTATATGGACAGTTTGTTTGCGTTGTAAAAAAATATTTGTATGACTTTTTTTTAAAGGATTAAAGGACTAGACACTAAGATGTAAAATTATTATTGACGGTTTCTATTTCGAAATTAAAATATTAATAAATAATAACTAAATTTCCCCGAGTGGGGATCGAACCCACAACCGACGCGTTACAGTTACCCTGCTGGCCTTTATCTATATATATAAAATCGAAAGGTCACTCACTCATCACGAAATCTCAGAAACTACATCTGCTAGGAATCTGAAATTTTGCATAGGAGTTACTTATAAGACGTAGGTGCTCGCTAAGACGGAAATTTGTAATATTCGACTTCTAAGGGGTTGTTTTTGGGGTTGAAAGTTTGTATGAAACTTCGTTATTACAAATGCTAGGAGTCTCAAATTTTGCATGGACGTCACTTATAGGACGTAGGTACTCATGGAGACAGAAATTAATAATAACATAGTTCACGCGGGTGAAACCGCGAGCGGGCCGCTTGTCTATATATATAAAATCGAAAGGTCACTCACTCATCACGAAATCTCGGAAACTACAAGTGCTAGGAATCTCAAATTTTGCATAGGAGTCACTTATTGCACGTAGGTGCTCGCTAAGACGGGAATTTGTAATATTCAACTTCTAAGGGGTTGTTTTTGGGGTTGAAAGTGTGTATGAAACTTCTTTACTACAAATGCTAGGAGTCTCAAATTTTGCATGGACGTCGCTTATAGGACGTAGGTACTCATGGAGACAGAAATTAATAATAACATAGTTCAGGCGAAGCCGCGGGCGGGCCGCTAGTTTAAAATAAAGCTAATACAAATTAAATACGTAGTTATTCGAGATACAGTCAGAGCAACGCTCCCGCAAATGAGCTCCAAATAGCTAATAGAGGAGATTGGTCCTCGGCGTATTTCCAATTGCCGACGCTAAATACCTGCTTTATTATTCGTATTTCATTACTTATTTTATGTTTATAAAAACGCTTTCAGAGAAATGATTTTTTACATAATTAATTAATTTATTTATTTTATTTAGCCATTTTTTATAATTCGGAAAAAAAAATAATTCCCAAAAATGAAAAAGTTATTTTTTCAAACAAAATAAATAATAAAATTATCGTTTTAAAATAAAACGCCATTTGTAAAGTATAACATAGGCACGCACACACTTACCTGTCAAAGCGGCAACGTCGCATACGTATGTCGTGCGTATACGTTACGTGCGTCACACGAAATACAGGTATGAATAAAAATCGTGAAATGAAAAAAAAATCCTACGTCTAAACTGTTGAGGTACCTTGATTAATTTTTTTAATTCTGGGTTTGAAATATTTTACCCTATGTGCAGTTTCAGTAAAAGAAGCGCTGCCTCTTCCACCCTGTATAAGTTACTAGCGGACGCGCGCAGCTTCGCTTGCGTATTTAAGGGTGAATTCTAATAACCCATGAAACATGTGTTCAATTAAATATTTTTAAGAGTCTAAATTTCAAATTTTATAAAAATCGGTGGCGATTTAAAGTTTTTTCCATACAAACTTTCAACCCCTTATTTGCACCCTTAGGGGGAGAATTCTAGAAAACGATGAAACACCTGTTCAATTAAATACTTTTTAAAATCTAAATTTCAAATTTTATAAAAATCGGTGCCGATTTAATTTTTTTTCCATACAAACTTTGAACCCCTATTTCACCCCTTTAGGCTTAAAATTTTTCAAAATCCCTTCTTAGTGGATGTCCAGATTACGAAAGTAAACTTTTGTCCAAATTTAACGTTTCTACGCACAGCGGTTACGGCTGTGCGTGCGTCTTACCTCAGTCAGTGAGGACAAATCCTTTTATATATATATAGATAATAAAAATTAAAGATAATATCATTTAAATGGGAAATTATGTGGAGTGTTTTTTTCTGTGGAGTGGTTCTATGTTCGACAACTATATTTTTATGTGTCCATCGCTTTGTCCGTCACTTGTAAACCGATTTTAAGAAATTTTGTTTTATTTGAAAGTGGGTACTTCCCACTGGATTCCTTTAGAAAGTCAGAATCTGTTGATGAAATTCCGAGGAAATCTAGGAAAATCCTCAAATTTTATAAGCCAGTCATTTGGGTAAGTTAATAATGGAAGGTACAATTCCTTAATTCATACCTGCGCAGTTGTGTTTTTGTACTTGCCCTACTACTACCGCCATACGTAAATGAATTAAAAAGAGTTTAAGTATTACTTGGACATCCGACAGATGTTAAAACTATTATCAATAATTTTAATTTTTAACCGACTCCAAAAAGGATGTGGTTATTTATATTTTACAACATTATAGAACCCGTAATCACCAGGATCATTAAACAGTTTCCAACCTTCTATTTGGTTTTCTTCTACATGCACAACAATATTATGTATAAGTTTTTTTTTTTATAAATATTCTATATAAGGGAAAAGTTTGAATCCCCCTGAGCGTGTACACCCTATCTTTATAAACGAAAACTTCTTTAAGACCACAAGTAGGTGGGTAGTTGCGTTTTGTTGGAAACTCGATTTAAGTTAGGGTGCATAAAAAAATATAATTATAACTACGACGTTAGAGCATATTCTAAAATGATTGCTATAAACGAGTAGATAGCGATAATCGTGGGTTCAATTCCGAATCGAACTTATTAATAGCAACTTACTAGATAATTTCCCTATTGAACAATTTTCCTATTGAAGCCATAAAGTAAAAACTCATTCAAAACAGTATTAATAATAATGAATAATAAATACAGTTATGTATTCTTTATGTAATTACATTTTTTAGATGCATTGTACGTTTTATATAGGTATATCAAATTTGGCTTTTACAGTGTATCAATAAAATAGATATTTTTGAGGTTTTAAAATACGATAGAGTGAGTAGGTGTGCCAGTCGTCGCATCGTGCGTACTAAAAAATAACGCTCGAACATCGTTATATCATATAGGTACTTTATAAGAGTCTAAAGCAAAATATTTTTATATAATAAAAAGATATATAAACATATTCTATAGATTTTATAAACACGCTATATGTAACATCGAAAAATAAAGTATAGGCGGTTCTACGACACACAGTAGCTGTAAGAGCTGTTGAAAAATTTAATCCTGAATTTTTGCATTCCAACTTTGCCTTCTTCACATATTTACGTTCACCTCGTCGTGGCCTTTTTACTAATTGAGGATTTAGGAGCCGCAAAGCACCGTATTTTTATGAACTTCTCTTTGTTTTCTCGTAAAAATTAGAATTCTCCATAAATAATTCCAATTCTTTTTATTCTTACTTAGAATTTGTTTAAGAGCCTTTTTAAGAATAAATACATACTATCATAATATAATTTATAGCTTCTTGTATATGCCGCTGTAATTGTAATAACAATTGCTTAAATAATTAAGTATAATAAAAACAGGAGACTTGAAGAAAGTATTTTTTTTCTATTCTATTTATATTCTTAAGGCATCCTGCTGAGTAAAACTTTCACAATAGGAAACAGGAAATGGCCATAAAACCGCGTAAAACGAAACTGCTATAAAAGTCTCTCATTCTACTTGAGAATTAATAACGACAGCTATCTTACTAGACGCTTACATCTTACCTTCGCTCGAATAAAGTTATGTTTTGACAATAGATAAAAAATAAATATTCATCTACCTTCACGCTCTATCCCGCACATAGCAGGATAGGCAGAAGGTACCTAGTGTTAAGATGCTCCGTTCCCCACTTTCTGCCGAATTCTGGAGGCATTGCGTGTTGAGTGGCAGAACTTAACGCCGTGCTTTATCTCGACACCAGAGCGAAGAAATGAAAATATAAACGTAAACAAATATTTCACTTCCTCGAGTGGGGATCGAACCCACAACCGTCGTGTTACAGTCACGCCATTGTGCTACACCTATACAAATACAGCTTTATGCTGTATCTCGCACACACCATGCCAGGCAGAGGGAACCTAGTGTTAAGACACTCCTTTCCCCACTTACCGCCGAATTGTTTCGGCTGAGTTGAGTGGCGGAACTAAACATCGGGCTTTTGCCTTGGTACCAGAGCGAAGAAATGAAAATATTAATAAATAATAATTCATTCCCTCGAGTAGGGATCGAACCTCGTTACAGTCAAGGATACGACTGCGCCCATGCGTCACTGCGAACGGCATATACAAATAAATAATCTATACATCTAAAGTAAATACATTTTCTTACCGGGAGAACCTTTAATCAAATTTTCCATTATTAAAAAGCTTCCCAGTTGACAATTAGGGTGCGATGCCTCATTTATCTTTTTCGTGGCGGTGGATAAATGGCAAATTAGAAATTTAATCAAGCCATTGAAAACTTATGAAGATTGCCTATATTTAATTAACATCAATTATTATTTTAGGACAGTCGTGGGGCACGGGCACAAGCGTATGACAGTAAAGATAACGGTTTCGATTTCCACTCTAGAAAATGAAATATTACATATTTTAATTTTTTTGCTCTGGTGTTGATTCAAAGCGGGGGCCGAATTCCGGGACTCAATAAGCAATGCCTCCAGCATTCGGCCGAAAGTAGGGGGCGGAATGTCTTAGCACTAGGCTCCCTCTGAATACTCTGCTACGCAAGAGATACAGCGTGAAGCTGAAAAAAGAAACTAATACTTCGTATTATTATAGTATTTGCTATTATGATTGGCATCGTCATACCAACCCATGGTTCCTACCTAATATTTTCGTACCTACTTGGAAATATTATAAAAACAAGCAGGACAAACATTTAATTTCTATTTTTAAATATAATTATAATAATTACATTGTATCCATTTCGGTCAGCACTAGCTAAAAATAAAACATTCTCCAGCCTACAATCGTGAAAACCGATAAATTGGGCGCGATAGAAACGTTTTAACATTAATTTTCCACTGTCTTTGTGAAAAAATCTTGTTTCATTTACTTTGTAATAAATTGTGATTTCACAAACATCAAATAAATATATTAGAATTAAAAAATGCCGATAGAAAGACAATGTCGAATATAAATTTCTGGGCTAAAAACAAGCGTGAAAATGACATTGTAAATTGTACCCTGCTTTAATAATACCGAGTGATTCCCTTGTGACCAACCAGTTTATTAAAGCGGAAAGGTTGTATTAGCGAGGCATCGCTGATCTTTGGGCATCACTGAACACAGCTACGATTTAGCTTCGGTACAGACGTGTCATAAATAAAAACGTCTGCAACGCATCTTCCCGTGATAAATTGGTCCACGAACTTTACTGGAATCCAACAGTGATAATTGAAATTCGCTTTTGCCAAGTCTTCGTGTAAATCTGAGTTTCTGCATTATGTAGCAGAAGCTCAGGTCATACATCATCTCACCAGACCGAACTTTTGTGTCTAAAGATTAGGGCTAGCATGATGGGCTCCAAATACTGCGGTCGCGTAGGTCTATAATATAATTTCTAGTAATTATTTAGAATTTAATTTACCCTAATCTTCTTTATCTAAACTATAAATTAAATATCAAATGAAAATGAAGATTAAGAAGTTAGGATACTTGCAATTATTTTAGTTTTAGTTATTTGAAAAAAAATGTTACTCTACTCGTACTTTACTAGTACTCTATATTAATCAAAATGTAATAAAACAAATTTAATAATAAAAAAAAAATTTGAATACTTGTTATCACATTGCCGTCTAGGGGAGCTGATAACAGTCAGACTCTCGAAACCGGTAAATATATACTATTAGGGAATACGGGCTTTGCTCCTATAAAAAAATATCATTATTTGCTCCTAATATGTTCGTAGGCGCTTACAGCTTGTTAAGATTTAGGGATGTCTGGCAGGGGATTAAAACCATGCAAAGTGACTGGAAAATAACCTTCAGCTATAAACAAATAAATCTAATTCCTTTCTGGAAAAAAACTCAATAGCTTTAAAAATATCAAAAGTTAATTGAAAATATTTTACCTAAGCTAACTTTACAAAGATACGAAAAACAAAACCGAAATTTAACGTACGTACCCATTACTTTGACCAATGGATCGTTTAATGAAATGATTTGCTGTCAGCAGTCTGTATTCTCATTTGGCGGCGACAACGTGAATTGAATAGGATACCGGGGAAATTCGTCTATTCGATGTTTTATTTCTTTTGATTACGTTCAGTCGATTTCTACAGTAGATAATCACGACAAATTATTATTTAAAATGTCTTTTTTATTAATTAAAATACGTAACACGTAGCGATACAAGTGTGTGACTGTAACGCGACGGTTGTGGGTTCGATCCCCACTCGAGGAAGTGAAATATTTATTTACGTTTATATTTCCATTCCTTCGCTCCGGTGTCGAGGCAATGCGCGGCATTGAGTTCTGCCATTCAACACGCAATACCTTCAGAATTTGGCAAAAGTGGGGAACGGAGTGTCTTAACACTAGGTTCCCTCTGCCTACCCTGCTGTGTGGCGGGATACAACGTGAAGGTTTTTTTTTAAATCTCGATGTTGATTATATATATACCTAATAATTGTTATAATTATTGTTATTCCATTATATATACATATCATTTTATTATTATAATAGGCTCTGGTTAGAATCAGAATAGGCATGTTTGACTGTAACTGGACATAATTAGCGATATTAAGCCAGATTTACACGTCGTCGATCGTTTTCGATCCAATCTCAGTCTATTAATATATTTTTATATGAGATATATTCTTATGTGCTCGATTGGACCGGAACTTGACCAGAACGATAGTATGAATGCTCTTATTGCCTCTAGTATCAACATCTCTATCTATCTCTTTGAGATTCACGTGTTGAATTTTCGTCTTAGCCTTAGCCTTATAAACGAGGTAAATTGTACCTTTAATGTCGATTGTTATTTATTTGCTTTAATCTTATTATAGTTAACTTAATAATGGTGAAATAACCCAACTGCGATACATGAAAGTGCCGTCCATTATTCATATCAATTTTAGGTTAACTCGCATCAAAGGAGGACACGTCAAGAGCAAGTTAAATTAGGTACGGTGAGCACCTACGCAAAGCCGAAGCCGAAGCCGAAGATGTAGTTGGAACCTAATAACATTTACAAGTCGAAACTTATTAATACACCTTCCGTGAACAGACTCACAGCTTGCCAAAGCTTTACATATATGTGATTTACATGATTACTTAGCGGTCGTACGGAAATTGCACATTATGCAAAATAGAATCAGCGTATAAGCGTAACAGCTAGCAATAATACTGATAAAACTGTTTATAATGTGTTTAGAAGGGTATTGTGTTTGCATTTTTTAATAGAGATTATTGATTGATTGATTAACGCAATAGGTTGCGTGTCGATTCCCACTCGGGGAAATTAAATATTTTATATTTTCTTTGTTCTAGTATCAAGGCGTTGTATTCTGCCACAAAACTCATAATGCCTCGAGAATTCAACGGAAAATGGACGATGTGTGTATAATACCAAAATCTTCTTGTATAGAATGTTCCTAATTACTTGACCTTTTATGTTTACTTTGTAGGTTGCACTATTCTTTGTTTATATAGTTATAATAAAAATTATATAAATACTACATACAACACAATTTATAGGAAATTGGATATTAAATATTATATAGTAGATCGACAAACACTATATTCTTTCGTTCTGGTTGCTTACCAATGCAGACAGAATGTCACGGGCGTCTACTTTGTTACCGACCACAATACTCCTTTTTCCATTTATTTTATACCTTCCGTCTTTGCTACTACTTTATTTACTTATTTATTTATGCTTAATGAATTAACTCATATAGCTTATCTGTGCTAGATAGAATTGCAAGTGTTGTATATACTTACATAAGTATATCATTACAAAATATATAATAAAAATAGATACATGAATATAGTTTGAAAGATAAGCTAACGATAATAGTAGTATTTTATATATTATTTATTAATGTAGAACAATGTATTTATTTGCTTTTAAGCTTTTTATGTGGACATAATGTTGCTATTACAAAAATGTGTTAGGTCGTCAGCACTCATAAATGTGTCGTGTAATGTTATAGGCTATAACAGTTAGGAACACCTGTTCAAAATCCCAGGAAAATTTTTAACAAAATTCTGTACAGTTCGCGATTATATGCCGAGCTCGTACGCTGCCTATTCGCGATATATATACGACTTGATAAATGACGTCATATATTTCATCTTTCCCCCTTCTATATTTTTGCAGTGGTCGTTTACAGGGATACTAATTTATCAATACTATTATAAAGCAAAAACCAGACGCTACGTCTATTTGCGATACCATAACCGCACACCGGCACGCACCTACGCAAAAGCTAATATTTAATAAAAATTATACCCAACTAAATAAACATTTTAAAATATTACTTACAAAATGTTCATTAATCTTGCTACTTAGATTTTAATATAGTGAATTTCATTTTATTAATTTGATTAGATAATAATTTTATATATTTCATTATATAAAATTAGTCGATCAAATTTAACGAACGAAATTGAATTTGAAAAAAAAATCACTGTGTTCTTATTCAAATGCCACTATTCAGAAGTATGAGAACTAGCATCAATCTTCAGTTTTCCCCGGCGGCAAGTTTCTCATCTCATCTCTTCAGTTATTCTAGTTTATTGTTCATAGAGAAACCCTTTTCCTTCCTGTCTCACATTTCACCCTACAAGGGCTACAAGACATACCCTAAATAGCAATATGCAAATAATCTATATATATAAAAGGACTTGTCCTCACTGACTGAGGTAAGACGCACGCACAGCCGTAACCGCTCTGCGTAGAAACGTAAAATTTGGACAGATGTTTACCTTCGTAATCTGGACATCCACTAAGAAGGGATTTTGAAAAAATTTTACCTTAAAGGGGTGAAATAGGGGATGAAAGTTTGTATGGAAAAAAAATTAAATCGGCACCGATTTTTATAAAATTTGAAATTTAGATTTTTAAAAGTATTTAATCGAACACGTATTACATCGTTTTCTAGAATTCACCCCCTAAGGGTGCAAATAAGGGGTTGAAAGTTTGTATGGAAAAATCTTTAAACCGCCACCGATTTTAATAAACTTTTAAATTTAGACTCTTAAAAATATTTCATTGAACACATGTTTCGTGGTTTATTATAATTCACCCCTAAAGCAAGCGAAACTGCGCGCGTCCGCTAGTTATATATATAATAGGAGTGAGCATTGAATTGGGTATTCCATTCTCCCTCTAATATCAATTAATATACAGAGAGTGTCTCTACCACGCTACGGTGACACCCATGTCGTCATAGTACAATCTATTTTTTGTTAACGTGACAAATAATAAAAATATTAAAATGTAAGTACCTAGTTAAAAATTTCCATTATGAGAAATTTTAAATGAAATTTCATACCACGATATAAAAGTAATATAAAACATTTTATAAAAAAAAATATATTGAAAGCTTAGTTGAAAACAAGTGTTTCGCAGTTCATCACTTTGGATATGGCGTTTCGATTTTTGTGGAAGTTAGTTGCTGCTGCAGATGGCTGCGTAGATGTCAATTTAGGTTTTTTTCTTAAATTTAAATATTTTTCTTCCGAGTGTTCATATGTACAATTTGCAAAACCTCAGGACGGCCACGGGTCGATAAATATTAATTATCTGTAAAACGTCAAACGTAAATGACACTATGTAGTGATGTAGCGCTTTCTATATAACATCGATTTTAATGTTAATCCGATTCAAATACTAAGAAGAAAAGAGATACAATACAAAATGAAAAAAGATTGATTATAGTGTTTGGTATTCCGTTCACTCAGTCTACCTACCTACTACTAGGCTAGGGATACAGGTGAAGTTAAGTGGAATCAAGTCATAAAAGTAGACCAAAAGATATTTTTTATTTAGAAATAAGTAAAGAAAGAATTTTATACAAAGCCGATGTGATCAATCACCAATATCGTAAATTCATAATATAAAGTGATCTTATCCTTATAATTATAGTTATGTACATTAGTATGACCTACTAAATATATTTTTTAAACTTAATTATATCATTTATTTATCATAATATGATTTTTCAAGTTATACTTCTATTTATACACATATAAGTAGTTTTAGCTTATATGGAATAATCACACGTTGAAACACTGCAAAATAGTTAAAATCGTAACACCAATCTACAATTTTTAAGATACTATGGTGCATGCGAAGATATTTTTTTTACCTTAAACCATTCAGTTATTAGTTGGCTTCAGTTTAAGAACTGAACGAAATAAACCTTAGTTTAAGGCGTTCGAGCTTGACCAATGTCAAGTTGACTGTAGAAAAAAGATTGTACTGTAAATAAAAAGACTGTAGTAAAATAGAGATTATATTACATAATAGGAGAATGCATGTCAAAGAAAGATACAGATTAAAAAAACACAAATCTTTTTAAAGTGACTAATTTATGTGCTAAATTCAATCGTATTATAAATAAAAAATAGTTTTCACACAAAATAAGCGTATCAAACTAATCTTTCTTTGCGTAAAAAATAAATAGATTAATTTTTATGGAAAGAATTTATAAAATACTAGCAGTCCGCTCGCGGTTTCACCCGCGTCAACTATGTTATTATTAACTTCTGTCTCCATGACTACGTCCTAGTGACGTCTATGCAAAATTTGAGACTCCTAGCATTTGTAGTAACGAAGTTTCATACAAACTTTCGACCCCAAAAACAACACCTTAGAAGTCGAATATTGCAAATTCCCGTCTTAGCGAGCACCTACGTCCTATAAGTGACGTCCATGCAAAATTTGAGATTCCTAGCACTTGTAGTTTCTGAGATTTCGTGATGAGTGAGTGACCTTTCGATTTTATATATATAGATTAGGTTTATATTAGTATTCATATTTTCACTTTAATTTATACCTTTATATCTTGATTTTGCTATTGAATATCGATAACATGTACAAAAATCGAATAATTTATGTCAGAATTGTCAAATCGGCACAGCCTTATCCTGTTGACAATTGACATGTATTTAATATTTTAGTTTGTAATTTTGTAAATAAATTTTAATCTTGTAAATGTACATAGTAAATGAAATTATTTTTAAAACGTTTAGTATTATCGAGTGCTAATTGATTATAATGTGGAATGAACTACAGCTATCACCTCCTTTCTTCATGCTATACGTTAAACAAAACAAGCACCATATACTTATTACTGATTTTATCAGAATATGGGAAATTTATCTATCAGATGAAGAATTATTACATTGTCTTATGGTATGATTTTTAATAAAAAATTAAATAATTGTTAAACAATATTACTTATTGTAACCAAAACAAGAATCTCAGTCAGGTCTAGTATAAAAGTAAGATTTTAGTATTTGAAAGATTTTATGTTACCTTGACACTATATACCGTATATGGAAGGGTAAGCAGAGGAAGTCTAGTGTTGAAACACTCCATTCTGCACTTTTATTTCAAATATGTGGCTGAAGTTCATGCCAAACTTACAAGGCAATTGTTACCAAAGCAAGGACATGGACATTAATTAATGCATTCACCCAAATAGGTATTGACCTTTTCACCAAAACTGCCTCTTTTGTAGAGTTGTAAGATATAAAATAATATACATATTGCCGCTGATGTTAGGTTATACTGTGCTTTCTGCACGGGTGAAACAGCAAAATCAGCTTAAGCTAAGATAAATATTTAAGAACTGGCTAAATATGATAAAATTTAATATTTGAAGCATTTAATTTTTTTTAAGAAAAAGAAATTAAAAAGAACGTAAATCTTTTTTACAGGACAGTAATATTATATTAGAAATGGAAGAAGCAGAAATTTTACAAAATGGTGTACAATTGTTAACTCATCCAAGGGACCTTAAAAAAGTCAACATTACACTTGATGGAGCCTGTCTTGTTATATCTATGACCTTATTTCGTGAATTTCCTTTTAAATTAAAACTAAATCTTGTAGAAGGTTCTAAAGAGTTGGTAAGCCATTCTATTTATCATTTTAAAAAAAGGCAATATCAGCTTGTGACCATTTACAGTATTACCTAGTAACACAATGCTTATTGTTTCTTAATAATATTGAAGTGAAGCCTTGCAGAGCCTGATTATAAATATCATTATTATGGGTTAAAGTCCCACTTAGGGGAATGATTTTTTTTATTTTGTGTCCTGGTAAGAGACAGATCATGGTCCCTTTGCCCACTATGGTACGAAAGACTTATAAAAAAAATATACTTTAATTAATATAATTATCTTAGTTCTTCCAGAAAGTTGTACAGCCTGCATTAAAAACAATATATGACTTAAAATCAAGTGAAAATGAACTACGTAAATTATTAACGAAAAAAGATGAAGAAATTGATGAATATATAATGCAGAGTAGGAAAATTAGATACAGTAAGTGTAACTACTTATTTGGAGTATATTCCTTGTATCCTATACCGCAGAGAAAACTGAGGGAAACTGAGACCCCTAGTGTTAAGACACTGCCACCATTATGACACTACTGATCCTCACTTTTTGCCGATTTCTGAAGGCACTGCGTGCATCAAGTGGCAGAATTCAACCCCGCACTTTGCTTCGTTACCAGTGAATGCAACTCACACTTGGCTGGTTTTATGGTACATTGTTTTACAATACAGCATGATTGGGATAAAGCCTGAATCTGATTTAGATATATACATTATATGTACATAAACTAATGACTAATAATATGTTAATATTAAAATATTCACTTATATATGAAATATATTATTTCCAGCTTCATTACCGAAATACAATGACGAAATGCACATGAAAAAACATTCTGAGTATAGTACAAATTTTGTTATGGGAGAAATACCAAGCACTCTACTTCAAAAAACAGTCAATATATTCAAAGAAAATGATATGTGAGTATATTAAATAAGTGATAAAGTTAACACATATTTTGAAAACCATTGTGTTTTATTGTCTGATTAAACATAATGTGGGTTTGGTTCTCACTTAAAAGGAATTAATATTTTTTTATTTTGTGTTATATATAAAAAGAATATTTAAAAGTTCTATAAATTTGCAATGTGACTGATTAATTATCCTGAGGTGGACGTTCGCGGACGACAGGTGACTTTCTACTCAGAGGAAAATTTAACTTATTCTTCACCATCTTCTATCCAGTCTTCGGATATCATGACACTTCAGGCATTGCCTATAACTGATTTACTAGCAAACATAACAAATTGAAGAATTTATAGAGAGATTTATAGAGTCTTTGAGTATTCTCAATCTTTTTCTCTTCTTTAATTAATTAATTATACTTATGTACTTATTACAGAGAAGATACAAATGTGAAAATTTCCGTAAAAACTGAGCCAGAGTCGCAAGAAATAACAATAGATCAACCTCCAATGAACAGTTTGATTCAGTTAAAGCAAGAATGTTTAAAAAATGAATTACCAAAACCGAAAAAGAGAAGGCAAATTAATTTATGAACATATTAATATATGAATTATAATATAAATATTTTACTTATGGATTATTTTGGAATAATATAGTATGGTCTGAAAAGAATATTGATATTATTATAATTTGAAATTATTTAAAAATAAAATTTTTGTAGTCCATTTAAAGAGGATAATATACCCTTCATCTTTAAATGAACTAACTACCTTTACATATAGCTATATTACACTACGTTATTATATGAATTATAATGTAAATATTAAATTTATGGATTTTTGTATTGGAAATATAATATATGGATTATTAATAAATATGAGAATTACTGTTTTTTATCTATATCTAACAATATTATAAAACTGAAGATTTTCTTTGGTTGTATGCACTAAACTAATAAAATATTTTGTTGCTTTAGCTCACAGGAACTTTCAATTCAAAAATTTTTTTAACTAAATCCATTTATAGAGGTAGGCTGCATTTGTGGTCAGACCACTGCATTTGTGGTCAGAGCTATCATGGGCACTTAGAAAATATTATTAGCTACTTCTTTAAAATTTTGTGTTAATTAGTAATACTTTTCTTTTTAAAAATCGATAAAGGTTTCTATAAATTAAATAAAAACAAATTGTAATAAAATTTTATTAGTAATACATAGAGCTAATTCAGTTGTGCCTCTCAAAAATGTCACAATAATGTAATAAATTGGAGTTAATATTATAATTAATGTATGTCATTAGTAAAAAATGATTAAATTGAATTCAATACAGATTGGATCGATCTATGATATATAGATAGATAGAATAGTGTCTTTTATTCTTTATCTCTACTTACCTTGTGCAAATATTAATAGAAATAAAATGTTTTAATCACATATTATTACATATTTATATAATACTAATAAATTATGTTTTTATTTATTTTTTGGTTTAAAAAAGGTTTAAAGCTTTACAGTGAAATATATAGGCCTTCTCATTATATATTTTTTTAATATTTTTTATTTTAATTTTAGCTATAATTTTAAATTTAATAATGTTTTCACATGTAACATTATGTTAAGATACTTAAATGTTTGTGTACCAAAAAGCCAATATATGAAAAATTTTCTTTATAACTGGATTTTTGACTCCAATTCTATCACATTATATGCAACTCAATCCATATTATATTGTAACAAACTTTTCTACGTTAAGAAGTTTAAAACTTTATCAAGTAAATTCGTAAGTGTGCCTAATTTTGAGTTATGCACATTATTATATATTTGGTGAGCAATGCGTCGTAGGCATTAAAAGCCAGTATTATGGCGTTATACATATGCCAATGTTTTTTAGCTTCATCCCTTTATAGCAGGATAAGCAAAGGGAAGCTACTGAAAAGACACTCCGTTCTTCACTTTCCGGCCAACCTGCGTGACAATGCATAAGTGGCAGTACCTAGCGCCGCCATTTTCTTGTTACCACAGCCAGGAAATAAAAATAATTTATTCCCCCGAGTAGGAATCGAACCCACCACCGTCGCGTTTACAGGCAAAGGATGTGCCGCTGGGCCACGATAGCCAATATAGTTTAAATTTTCATACCTAATACAGATGTTATTAACAGATAGTTTTTTATTTTCTTTTAGACTAAATCCTAATTATTTATCAAAATGTATGTGACAGTTGTAATGACATTTTATAATTTGTCTAATAATAAATTTAACTAAAGACAGATAGTTAATATAGTACAGTACCGTCAACGAATCGTGGCCGTCCTGAAATTACCATTAAATGGCTGCGCCGTTTTTATTTAAAGATTTTTGTTACTTATTATTTTATTACCGACTGAACAATGCACAAAATGGGGCCACAACTCGTTGACTGTACTGTACCTATTAAAGGTGTATTTTTTTCTTCGTTTGATTTTTTAATTGTATTTAATATTTTATAGTCTATTACGCCTATTGATGTAAGTAAAATAGTAAAGAGTTCGACATTAAATACACGCAAGGAGCACACATGTATATGCAAAAAGCGTGCACACAGTCTCTATTTACTGACCAGAATTTCAAAATTATTTTTATGAAATATATTTATAACTTTTTAAAGTGTTATCTCACACCTAAGAAAAAGTATAATTATAATTGGTTAGAATCAACAAAGACGACATTGCTTTTAATTTACAGAAAGGAGGTGTGCAAAAGGTAAATGGTGCCTTCTTCATATTAAAAGCAATGTGACGGTTTTAAAACTTAGTATAACAATAACAAATAATGAAATTAATTAATTTTGTATTTAGGAATTAATTTCGAAATTCCGGTCGGAATATCACATCTACTATATTGAAATAGTTTAAATCTACTGTAAGTTTACTTTTATCTATAAAAATCACGGTTTATAATAAATGTTACTAGCAAATGTTTTACTACAAAATTGTTTTTTTTTTTCACTATTTTGACATGAAAGCTTATCTAGAGCAATGCACAATGCAACAGACGCTGTCATAAGATTAACACAAACACAACAATAGATAAACAGAAGTGATCGAAGCTTTTTAAATAAAAATATGATTATAATATAACTAAGTGAAAAATATAAAATCATTTTATTAAAATTATTTTATAAGCACTTTATATTCCTGTATTATAAAAGAAAATAAATTGCACATAAGTATTTGAATAACTCAGTAAAGCTTTTTCAAATCTGAATATCTGATTATTAAAATAACGAATTAAAATAACATTAAGATAAAAAAAGTAATAAATTTAAACGTAAAGAAAAATTAGTCCCAAAAATCTGAATAGGTATGTCAATTTGTTTTCGTCTGTTGCATGATTGCATTTCTCATAGAATATAAGCTTTGCTTTTTCATATAGGTAATAATTATTAGGCTAACAGCTACATTTTGACACGTCCGTTTCAGATTCAGATGCTTTTATTACGTTATCCCTTTCCTTCAATTCGAATGCGTCAGCCTGAAAACAATAAAAATTTATAATTATCTATGGTTCATTTTGAAACAGTTATTTACCTACATTTAAAAAAAATATAGTTAAATATGAAAAACAACGTAAACAAATATGCAAAGAACTTGAAAGTATAACATCCGGATATTAAAAATGTGTCAAGAACAAAAAATCGTACAGATGTCTGGCAAATTGAGATTTTCGCTTATCGAATTCACCATGCACTTGAACACCCAAACTGACACTTGGGATGTGTCCGCGGCACATTCATCCGGTAACACAATGCCTTTGAGAAAGTTCAACCGCACGTGAAACGTCCGTTTTAGGGCCGGAAAATCAAGATTTATCGTACCATATGCCCGACATTTGTATTTTTTTACTCATATTTAAGGAATCAAAACAATCTGTCTTCCTCTATTTTTTTAGCGTAGTAGACTACTTTTTGCAAGTTTTTAAGGCAACAGTTTAAAGACCTGTTCGCTTACTATGTTTTAACCCTGGAATCAATACCTAAACAGATATTAGGTATATCTAATTAAGTATACTATGTTCCTTAAATAAATATACCTATCTTAAGTTCATTCATAAAATGTTAAACGCATATTTATTGATATACCTAAATATGTAATAAGGTAATATTTTTAGTAAGAGGATCTTTCACGCTCTGATGGTCATGTTCTCCAAATATAGTGTTATATGTCATACCAACTTATTTTAATATTCCTTTATAATATAAATTTGATAAAATAAAGCACTATTATACGTACCTTATTTTCTCGATATTCTCTTATCTTTCTGGCTAAAGTCAGAAAAGCTTCCTCAATATTAATGTTGCTTTTGCAGGACACCTCGAAAAATGGCATATCGAAGTCATCAGCAATCTGAAAATCATCAACATCATCTCTTATCAACATTGTATGTATAACAATTTAAATAATCTTTTATACCTTATATTCTAGAAATTAGGGGTTCATATTATAGTGGTAACTCAATTATTCGGAAAAGGCTCGAATAATTTCGTTATTAAAGATTAAATTTAAATGTAACATTAGGTTCTGCCTTCTCTGCTATGTACATAATTTGCTTACCTTTTGTCCTCTCTCCTTTGGAACAGCGCGGTGGTTCTCGTGTACATCGCATTTATTACCTACAAGAACTTTTATAACATCTGGGGAAGCGTACTGTAAATAAAATCAATATTTTAAACGATAATTTTATAAAAAAAACCGGTTAAATGTAAGTCGTGCCAAATTTCATGCAAAATGAAGCAAAATCGATGCATAAATATTCGTATCTTTTGATTGCGATGACTTAGAAGCTTGAGTTTTAGTGCTTTAAGGGATCATAGACCCGAATATTTGTTAATAATTTCAGTTTGATAACTCCACGCGATCTTGAGATAACAGACGGACAAGCTGACAACAAACTGATTCTATAAGGGTTCCGTTTTTACCTTTTGAGTCACGAAACCCTAAAAGAGCCAACTTAAATAAAATATGTAATATATACGGATATATATCTTATAAGATAATTCACTTACTTCTTGAATATTTCTCAACCAATAAGACAAATGGTTAAATGATTCCAAATTAGTGATATCGTACATAAGTATAATTCCCATAGCACCTCTGTAGTAAGCTGTTGTTAAAGTTCTAAATCTTTCCTGGCCCGCCGTATCCCATATTTGAAGTTTGATGGGCACCCCGTCTAAATTTATTATCTTTTGTTTGAAATCTATACCTGTAATATAACATTAAAATAACTGTTAGATCTAAGACAGTCGAAGAAATAACTGTACAATAAGAGCAAACAAGACGTGATTCACAAACAAAGGATCCTCCCTAAGATAAATAAATATATTTACCTAATATATTTACATGAAAATGAATCATCTATTTTCTACACCTACCTATTTTTAAATTACCTAATGAAAATAACTGTAGGCCATAACTATTTTATAAGTTTCTATTCAGCCTAATACATGTTAATTATAATTACTGACCAAATATACTAAGATAATAGACATCTTAATATTTATATAAATAAGTATATAAGGACTGCAACGATCTGCAACGACTTAGAAATGATTAAATGCATAACGGATTTCTTTGTTCGCGTGGAACGTGAAACTTAACCTAACCAACGAAATCAAATAAAATCTCATCAAATTTGATGGCAATTACTTTAAAACTAAAAATAAATAATCCACTCACCTATCGTTGATATGTATATATCGTAATATCTTTCATCACAATATCTATGAACAATACAAGTTTTACCCACATTGGAATCACCTAAAACTAATAACTTGTACGTAGCAGAAAAATCTAAAGCCATATTTTTTGTTTACTTTGTTTCTAATACGCGGGTGTTAGCCCAAAACATGGGTCGAACTGTCAAATTGAGAAAAATCAATGACGGCAAGAGCGCATGTGCAGGGTTCCCCTTGTCTCTTAATAGAACAGAAAGTAATATACGGTATTACCCCCAGAGACCTGAGTTTTCCTTGCAACGTCTATACCTACTATGCCGATGCAGACAGCGTAGCGGGCGGTGTCGGTTATAGCATTTTTGTGCGCCATTCTAATTATAGTCACACTTTAGAAGGTTTCCAAGTAAGCGAAGTGTAACGAAAACATTCGGCAAAGTAGAATTGTAAATATATTTTGTTTTAATTGTTTTTATTTAAAAGTACTTTAAGTAAGACATAAACATACAACATATTATGCATTTAAAGAAATGGATTACTGTCACCTACTTGGCGCCTATTTAATATATTTATGGCCAATACACAAGGAAAAAAACTAAAAATAAAATAATTCCGCCATTTTGACAGAATAAGTTTATTATGAAGTTGCCACAAGTATAAAGCACAAGAAATAATTACAATTACCCTGGCCTGGCCTGGCTAGATCGCGTATCACAGGGTTGAGTTGGAACCTTCCGGGTGTCGTGGGTGTACCTGCATTAAGAGTTCCATTTATTTTA
Source organism: Heliconius numata (assembly GCA_016802625.1). Taxonomy (NCBI): domain Eukaryota; kingdom Metazoa; phylum Arthropoda; class Insecta; order Lepidoptera; family Nymphalidae; genus Heliconius; species Heliconius numata. The sequence goes on from JAEBDU010000008.1 coordinate 1,625,746, forward strand.
TTTAAATCCCGCATATCTGACTGCCACATCTCGGTGGCCCCTGTACTATGTAAATGGCTTATGTTCTGTATTAATGCGCCCACTTGGCTCAGGTGAGATCAGTTATCGCCCTTTGTTTGGCCAATGCTTGTATTACATTTTTATTCTATTTTTTGAGTTCAAGGTTGAATTTTATCTTTATAGGGGTAATAACTTAAAGATTTAATTCTCGAGGCCGCCTTGGCGGTTGGGCGCAAGTGTGACTGTAACGCGATGGTTGTGGGATTCGATTGCCACCCGAGGTAATGAAATATTTATTTAAATTTATATTTTCATTTCTTCGCTATGATATTGAGGCAAAGCGTAGCGTTGAGTTCCGCCATTCAACAGACAATGCCTCCAGAATTCGGCGTAAAATGGGATAACAGAGTGTCTTAGTACTAGGTTCCCTATGGTAACTTGCTGTGTGCGCTATACAGCATGAATCTGTAGTATTGACATAAAGAAGACGTTTCCAATTGTTGATAGTAAATATAACCTACATTTACAAATACAATACATAAATATATACCTATAATATACAAATACAATACATAAATATTTCCACCAGGTACCCTTCATATAGAAAATTCCAATTTCCAAGTAATACCTCAAGTGGGTGCCCATTCACTTGACGTTCCGGGTCACACGGTAGCACTAGGCTATGGCTAAGTCAGGAAGAGTACAGCTTCATTTGTCAAAGAACCGCAAGCTGGCTGCCGGCGAGGCTTGATGTATTGTAAATAGCTGCAATTTTGACGTTCGCGTTCCGTCTGCCATTTACGGCTTGGTCTTCTGATTTGAGTACCTTTAATTTTGCGGTACCTGGATGATGAATGTCTTTTTATTACAAAATACATTTGTATTGTCTAGT
>JAEBDU010000008.1:1636637-1649895 GCA_016802625.1 Heliconius numata
AGCCAGATATCGATCTTGGAGGCTAATCGACTGGCCAAGAAACCACAATGGATGAGGGTTTTTACAATTCTACATTATTAATGGCTAACTTTGAGGTTATCTTACCATTTAGCAATGTAATAAATTGCTTTTAAATGTGAGCTATGGGTATATGGTATCAGCACCTACATCTTGTTTAATCTTAAAAGATATCTATCTATCTATCTATCTACAAATTATATTAATGGTGTTCCGATAAGTTAATGGAACGTGACTCGCTTAAATGTATGCTAAAAGAATATATGATAAATAAGAATGCCTATAGAATTCGAAGAAAAGCGGAGTGTTTTAACACTAGGCTTCATCCTTACCCTGCTATACGATATGTTATAAAATAAGTAGGTATGTTAACAATGACATGAGAAGTCGTTGATACCGCTTGACTGGTGACAGGGATTAAATTATTATATAATCATATTCTAAAGACATTAAAAGGGTTGTACTTTAAGTTAATATACTTACCATTATTTAATTATACATAGTATTATTATACAGTGTAAACAAATATATATAAAATCTTGTAATCCAGCGAGGCAAGTCGTGGTGCAGAGGTATGCGAGTGAGACTATAAACGCGATGGGTTGAGGGTTCGATTATCACTCAAAAACAAGTCAAGAAATAATCTTGTAATATCAGCTACAACTAGTTTTGTTTTGTGTCTGATCTCGGCTCTCCCGGTGATAAGAAAAAGTGTAAAATTGAATTACGCCGCTCAACACGTAAATGTCTCGAAGTATCCTTGTTTCATTATTCATATCTAATTTTTTTTTATCTTCACGCTTTACCCCGGCAGGCAAAGAGAACGGAGTGCCAAACACTACGGTCTCTGCATAACTCTTTCGCCCGTCAATAACCTAAAGTAAAGCTTTAATGAAAAAAACAATTACATATTGATTTGGACCTAGTACTTATAATATTGTAAATAACAGAAAAATTGTCATACAGACTACAATTTTATGAAATGAAATATGTAGGTACAACAAACTGGCTCAATTGTGAACATAAAAATACATTTTAAATAACTGAACTGTAAACTGATATTGCTCGTCTTTTCGTTCGTTTTATAGCTATATCTTCCTTTTAAAAATATTTACTTAGAAATAAGTCAAAAAAATCCTTTCTGTGTTCACATTCTCTCGTAAAATCCTTGATATTTTGGAATACGTAGGTATATATTACGTCGCAAAGTGTGGTTATGTCACATGTCGGCTGGCCTGACCGACGCCGACGCCCGCTCTCGTCAATAGAGGATCCGCCAAGCAAATATCGAAGTGTTAAATTCCTCCGCTCATTTCACTATTCGCAATATTTATTGATGATTTTTACCAGCCCATTTAGGAGGAGAAACTTGAAACAACTCTAAATGTTTCGTATATGTTCTGTCGGCGAAAGTAGAAAGAAGGTGGGTGCATTTGTAATATTTATGAACGGTGTGGCTGTCAAAAATGAAAAATTATAACATGTAATACAATTATAATTATAATATCGTATAATCGATATTAATTAAGTTAGACAAGAATTATTTATTGACACTCCCAATATACAAATACGCTGTATTATGTCATAGTCATAGACAAATACGAATATCTAAATAATTAATACTATTACTTTTTTATGATATATAATTACAGTCGGTTCTTTTATCTAATATGAAATCGATTACTTTCATTACACACCAAGTTTGCCTAATTATAATACTCTACTTACATACACATATGTAATTTAGATTTTTTAGGTTTACCCAGTATTCGCAAATAGAAGGATTGGCAGAGGAAACTCGGGAACGCAGTGTTAAGACACTCTGTTCCCCACTTTCTACCAGAACGAGAAAATGAAAATATTAAATATTTCATTCCTTCGAGTGGAAATCGAACCAAAACCACCGCGTTCACAGTCACACCCTGCACCAGGCCTAGTCCTTGCCTATTTATTACTGTTTGCTACTGCTTAAAAGTAAATTTTACTTTTCTTGAAAACAAATTATTACGTATTTTTCTCCTAGTTACATAATTTCAATTACAAACTATACAAGAACGGCAAATGTCAATTGATTATAGATTACACGTGCACATTTAATCTTCGTGAGATTTTAATATTTCATACAAATGGGTTCCTATATATTTTATCAATTAGTCAGTCCGATACTGAGTAAATGTTTTACAATATCTAGGTCACGTTAGGTCATCGTAAAACAATCTATTATGGAATTTTAATCAGATTACACAGCAAAAGAATTCTGGTGTCCGTCAAATAATGGTGTCAGTGTTATTTGGGTTACCGTAAACATCTTTTCTTAAACAAAAAAGATAAATGCAATCTGGGAATACTAATTGCTATGGCATTTATAATAATAATGTGGAATTTTAAAATTGAATTTGTAATATATGTGCGTAATAAAACTGATAATATGAGAGATGTCCTTTAAGGTTTTAATTTTGCTTTCCAATTTTGGATTTGTCGCTAATTTACTTACTTTTTATACTCCATTACAGGGATCTTCTTTAAAATTTTATATTGATTATAAATATATTTATTTGTTTGGGTTTAACTGTTTTTTTTTTATTAAAACTAAAATATACCTAAACGTGTCGGTAATTCTTCAATTATTGCTTCCTATATCTCAGTAATAATAATGCAGATATTAAATAAATAATAAGAACCTAGTTTATCAAATATTACAATGCATAGAGCTTAACATTATTGATATAAAATGTATGTAACTTCCGAAGTAGATATCAAATCTTTAAAAAATATGACCGACTTTCCTCTACATAATCTTTAAATAAAAAACTGTAGTATTACAACACCATAAAAACTGTTTTTTATTACATTTTCTATGTGAATGGATTAAAGGTTTATAGTAAAGTCGCCGCGTGGGCTTAATATCTTTGTTAAAAGATATCCGTCGTGGGCGTTCACGAGAGGGCTTGAGGTAGTTTCAAGATAGAGCTGTTTGAAGATGGGCCAGTGTTTGCATTAAATACTCGTCTAGAAGAGGTTCTTTATATAAATAAATGAATCCTTTACTTCTAGTTTATATTTTACTATTGTAAGAATTGTAATGTATTATGCTTATTTTGTAAACATGGTATAAAGATGATAAGTTATTTAAATACATGTAAGTCGGTCACGACGCACTTGTCAGTGCTCTGTAGGCGCCATCTTCCTACAAACTTGGTGTTCATATTTATATTTAACAGTAAAGAAACGGTTTATAGTTGTTGATAACTATTAAACGAATAAAAATATAAAGTCTTTGTACTTTTAGTCTTCTGTTCATCAGTTAGTGAATTATCGAATAAATCGCAAAAAGAAGCTTAATCAGTTTTCACATTATCAATACATGGATGACATACCATAACGTGCCAATAAACCTAGCGACACGCCATCGGGGTGCTGTTGAGATATCCCTGATGCTATTGACGAAGGTTCAAATACCACTCAGAGAAATTATTATATTCCTGAAGTATTTTCGTTTCCCTTACTTTATAGCTTGATAAAAGATATTTTAGGGTCTATACATGTCCTCTCTGCTAAACCTAACCCAGGGCTTAAAACGAGGAATAAAAATATGCTTAACACGTTATTCTTAATCAAAATAATATCATACTAATTAAGACACGACGGGTCACCAGTACAAAAGTGTTACAATCAAATGCAGTAACAAACATGTTTTATCTGATTATTTATTATATATGTATCTATTTCTATTATTTCATTCAGTACAATTACATAATATTATATACTGAGGAGATTATCTAATATTCAAAATCTTTTAAGATTATTAAATTCAAAGAATGTTATTAATTTAAATATTCTCATAATTCCACGAATCGTTTGTTACGTAGGGTAAACAATATATCACATGGCGGAAGCGTAGATTATTTTTCAATCCCACCATTAGTTATATTATATTACTTGAGCATAACATATCTAAATAGATAAAACATAATATATTTAGCATTTTCGTAATATCAAAAGACTAAAGTTTCAAAAGCACTAAAACTGATTCTACAAAGTCATAAATAATAATAAAGTGTCTTAGATATTCCGATAGTGGATCTAGACTAAAATGGATCTAGAGTAAAATAATAATGATAATATCAAAATTGTGGTGACGGTCCATTCATATCAATCGCGTCGGTGTTTACCGAACAATGGTTTATTGTGCAATTATATTATCTCATAAATTTCATCTGCTAACGTCAGCCTTAGGTCTCCTTTCTTCTACCGTTTTCTATACAATGGTGGTTTAATAGTAAATTTAGATGTATTTCCCATACTCTATCATCGATGTATGATGTGCAAACGTCATATTTTTGTGTAAGCCATTACGTCATATATGTCGATATAACGGTATACTGTCAAGGTGCAAAGTTGCGTAAGCGCATCCGTTTACTCGTAGTGTCAATGACATTACGGATGTGTTTGGATAGTGAACAAGGGTCTAGAGATTCGCTAGCGAGAGTGGGCTCGTTTCACTTCAAATCGTTTGTTAAAACAACATTATAAATTCATATTTTACATATAGATATAAAATTTAATTGCCGATATTAATGTTGTCGGCGGATGTCTCTATATATAGTGGGTGTAGTTTTGTCTTACAAAGTTTATAGTGGAGTTAGACTTATACTCACCTACGTAATGAAAGTTTTATATATCGAAATTTAATAATTCAATTTTATCTATTTTTATACAATTGAAATAATTATTTATTATTAAATTTATAAACCCGCAGATTAAACGTTCATTTTTTATTATTATTAATATTATGGATATTAATTCTGTATTAATAATTTTAAATTTTTTTAAATCGTTTAATCCATTAAACAAGTTAAATATCAAAAGGTACGAAAGTGGGGAGCGGAGTTTCTTGCTTTCTGCCTACTTCGTTAAATGCGGGATACAACGTGAAGCTGAAAAAAAGAACAAAAAACAATTACGCGTAGCCTTCCTTATCACGCATGATAAATAAACAATCCATTGGCATATTGGTAAAAGTAAAACGCTAAAAAGATAGAGAAAAGATAATGAATTCGAATCTGTAACCGTGCAATATATCGCGAGTTACGCAACCGTTTAGAGACTATCTGTTTCAAACCTGATATTATGATATATGGTACTGGTGTTGCAAACTCTGTCGTGACAGGCTCTAATAGTATCTAGTTAAAAAGCTAATGGACTCTAATGGAAATAATCACGAACTCATCAAATATATCTGAAGTCTGTAAGTGTACTGTACTCTACTGTGGAGAGAGAGAGTAAGGACTCTGTGTAAATATAAAGCAGTTTCTAGATTGGCTTCTTTATTAATTTACGGCCTACTTTATTTATTTATTGCTTCTATAATTAGTACCAATAAAATATGAGGTCGTAGCGCAGGGGTATATAGTGTGACAGGAAACGCGATTGGTTGTGGGTTCGATCTCCACTCGAGGAAATATTTTTTAAAATTTATATTTCCATTTCTTCACTCTGGTGACCAGCATTGCCTCGAAAACTCGGTAGAAAGTGGGGAAGTGTACACTAGGTTCCCTCTGCCTACCCTGCTGTGTATGGGGTACAGCGTGTAGCTGGTTCTTAGTATAATTATAGGTTGATGGTTAAGTAGTCGATGCTAGTTAACTACTGTTTTTATGTTTGACGATAATTTAATTATTTATTGTTACTGAGTTTATAATTTGAGGACAATCGTGGCGTGGGACACAAGCATGTGATTATAAACACTGCAGGTAGCGGGTTCGATTACCACTCGAGGTAATGAAATATATAATATGTTCATTTCTATGCTCTGGTGACTGGTTGAATTCCGCCACTCAACGTGCATTGCATTCAAAACACGGGTTTCTACATGCGTGATACAGCGTGAAGCTTATAAAAAGTTTAAAATTTTTTGATAAGCCATGAGAAAATACCAAAAAGTCATTATACAGACTGTTAAATTAATAATATAATAAAATATCAATATAATATGTATTATTGAAGAAATAATACTTGTATATAATGCATTAAAAATGTAAATAAAAAGTCTTAATACTTTTCCCATTTATTATACAAACATAAAACATTCCTAATGATTGCACTGTTTTGCAAAACAGTATTTATTTACGACCGATCTATTTTCGCGACAGTTTCATATTTTTTTGACAAGATACACGACAAAATGAATATGTAAAATAGTAACCTACTTACATACATATAGAAACATTCAGCAATATCTATTATTATTACGAAAATATTTGGTTTCGCAATTGCTCTTTATTTTAAGGAAAATTTATATTTAATTATTATCGGTCAATTAAGTTTTATTGATGACATTGCTAGAGGCCTTATTAGCTAACTAAACGTGTTTAATCACCGCAAATAGCGGTGTTCAAATCCGACTATTTTATAAAATAAAAATACGAAAAAATAAAATATATACGAAGAAACGAGACTCATCTTATCGTTAATGTCAGTCTGCTTGTAAGAAAAATATTTAATTGTAATTAATAATTATGCTTCATAATTAAATTGATAATATGTATTTTTGGACATTAGTAGGACAATGTGCAGTAAAGTGGAATTAGGTTATCTTTTTAAATTATTTATTACAAAAATGACGATGATGTTTAAGTTTGAGCTTATAAATTCAGCTTTATATATTATATACTAAATGTGTAGTTTATATTACAAAGCTTTATAAAAATAAACGTTTAAAACTATGGTGTACCTACATGGCTTATACATTTTTTTAGATTCACGATGTATTCCACATTATATAGCAGAATGTGAAATTAACTCTGTTCCCATTATGACACTTCAGTTCCCTACTTTTAACCAAATTCATAAGACATCGCGTATTGACTGGTGAAACTCAACGCTATCCTTCGTCGCGTCACCAGAGCTTCGTTGAGACATTCAAATATTATATTTAATTTCCCCAAACGGGAACCCATAACCATCACCTCTATAGTCACACTCTTGTTCCTCTGCATCACGACGGTGCATATGTACCTACATATGTTTAATTAATTAGATGTACCGATTTCATCTGGTCTAACGACTACGACTACGACTACATTCTTTTAATTATGCAAGCAGCAGTTCTCACATCGTGATTGATGTCTTTGGGATAAGGTTTTGGTAATTAAACAATATTAACATTTAGTGTGTGGTAACAGCGGTGTGGTCACTTTGATGGCTGCGCAATGTTTTCTGCATGTCAATGTATTGGGTAAAGCGGTATCGTGAGCTGGGAGTCGATCATTCTTGTATTTTATTTAATAAATCAAATAAATCAGCTTCACGCTGTATCCCTCATAGTAGCGTAGGCTGAGGGAACCTAGTGTTAAGACACTCCGTTCCCTACTTTCTGCCGAATTCTGGAAGCACTGCGTGTTGAGCGGCGGAATTCAACGCCAGCTAGACATTAGACCCAAGAAAATGAGAAATAACTTTAAATAAATATTTCATTTCCTGGAGTCATACACTTGTTCCCCTACGCCACTACTGGCCATGTTATTAAATTATTTTTAATTTTTTGCTATTACTAATATTGATGTCGACGGTTATTGCCTGAAATTCTATACTCATTGTTAAATACGAAATTTAAGATTCACTTGAAAACTTTTATGTTCATGTCGGGGGGAAGGAATAAAATTATTAATATATCTTATGGAATGATGCTAATTACGCCGTAAATTGATTATAGTTAAGGCACTTGTCTGCTGATATATAAAAATGTTTTATTTGTGGAAGTTTATGGCAAAAATATTTGTTTTTGGCGCTTTTTGTTGGTAATTTTCGTCTATAGTAATTTCACGGACTGAAGAGAGATTGATAATAAGAGAAAATATAGTTTAAAAAATCCTAATAACATAAAAACTTATTGATAGCACTTCTAGACTCCTTGGCGGTGGAAGTGACAATACTATCAGTGAGAATCAATATTTTTCCTAAGTGTGATTTACGTTGGAACTAAGCTACGGTGGTGTCAATATCAATAGATGATTTATAAAATTGTCCATCACTGTACTAATATTGATCTTTCTCACTTCTATGTCTCATCTTAGTATTTTATTGACAGAATATTTCTTTTTTCACAGTCAAAACTGAAAAATATTTAACAAATATTGTATAAATTTATAGATATTTTCACTTTTGCGGTGGGTTCCTTAACTACTGTCATCCAATCTACAAATTAAGCAACAGGTAACATTAATAGAATATTGTTTATTTAAAAAAAAACTCTTCGTTAAATTAATAGGAACAAATATTATATTTATTTTTGTACATATTCCCACCATTTAAACCCCTAATCTTTTTATTATATCTGCAATTGGTAGCATTGACAGAGTATTTATTATTAAAAAAAGAAGACTTCTTCTTCTCTTATTCTTAATAGAGTATTGATTATTTGATAAAATAACTCTTCTTCTTTAAATTAATAGGCCATTATCAAAGCTTAGTTGCTAGCAGTAAAGGTGAATAATCCATTTAAGGGCGGCCATGACCTGGCGCATTAGCACGATTTAAACATTTGACTCACTATATTGATACTCTGATGTGGAAGACCTTCGGGGTTTGGGAAAGCTGCTTAAATATGCATGTTTCAGTTTTAAATAACAATAATTATTTCTTTATCTTTTGTTAATTTAATTGTATCCGGTCAAAATATGATTTGTCTTTTGTGGTAAATGTATTATTATATTTTTGTTATTGAGGTCAGTCGTGGCAGCGTGGAACTGTAAATGTGAAAGGTTGTAGGTTTGATTCCCACTCGAGGAAATGAAACATTTAATATTTTTATTTCTTTGCTCTGGTGTCGCAAAGCGCTGCGTTGAGTTCTGGTACTTAATACGTAACGCCTCCAGAATTCAGCGGCTAGTAGGACGCGTAGTGTCTTAATACTAGGCTCCCTCAGCCTTTTATTTATTATACACACACAGTTCATAAGGTTTAATTTTTTATAATATTAATAAAATAAGATGGATAATTAGTGGTACACACAAGACTACAACAATTTTTATTGGCGTTAAAGATGCAATTTAACTAATTAAATTCATATATTTTACATAATATTTAATCGAAAGTATTTTTACCTAGTTTACTAATAACATAAATGAATCGATCAGGCCAGAGTGGAGCAGTGGCATATTGTCCGACTGTATATGTGATGGTCGTGGGTTCAATTCTCACTCGGGAGATTGAATTTCCCTGCTCTGGCACGACATGGAACGTCTCGAATTCGCGGGTTTATGAGCGGGATACTGCGTGAACCTGAAGTAAAGGTCGTTGAGAGTCAAGATGTCGAATAGCATATAATTGATTGATCAATAATAAAAATATTTCATCCAGTACATTTTAAGTGTATATATTTGGTTATGTAAGATTTCCACACTAATTGAGGCCGCGACCTCAGCAATGGAGGCTAGATAATAGATATTTTTAAGAGAAAGTAAGTAAATGTTAGTATTGCGGATTATATTCACATGGACCTTAGAAGTGTCAATCTTTTAAATAAAAATTTAATTAATAAAAATTGAAAATGATTACGTTTTTAAATAGTAGCTCAGCTGCTTCTTAATATAAGTACTTACTGTTATAATTAACACTTTTAATTATTATTATTTTATAAATATAGAAAGAGAGATTATATAGAGAGATTTTTAAAAATTACGATTCACAATTTTCCCGCATACTTACTTACCTAGAGATAAAACACTGCATAGATTTGAGGTTAACCGTGGCGGGGCATGAGCGTGCGACTGTCAATGCGACTCATTGAGTTCGATTCCCATTCGTTAAAATGGAATATTTCATACTTTAACATTTCTTTGTTCTGGAGTTGAGGCAAAGCGCGACGTTGAATTCCGCTACTCAACATTTATATTTTTAGTACATATCCTTCTTCACCGGGAGGTCTGTTAATATAAAGTTGGCTAGGCACAGGGAATTTAATGTTCAAACACGCTGTTCCCCATTTTCCGCTGAATTCTTGAGACATCGCCTGTTGAGCGGCAGAACGCAACGCCAACCTTTGCCACTAGATCAAACAAATTAAAATATTATACATATAATTTCCTCAACTGGAAATCGAACCTACAACCTATCACCTTTACAACCACACACTAGTGCCCCAGCGCGACTGGCCTCCATACTCACCTATCAATAAAACAATATTGCATAACAAGTATTGTCTATAGTTTCCGCTAGTATGACGGCGATGCATAACATCCATAGTACAGTACGGTATCAGTCATAACGTTATGACAGGTACCCGTCCGCCAGACTGACAGTGCCTGACAGTGCCTTGAGTGGCGAATATGCCAATTAATTGCGGCCAACAAACGATATCAGGTCGACTTTCAATTATTATACAAGCTATTATTTGCATAATTCTATCTTTATATTCAATTCTAAGCTTTGCAAATTGCAAAAATAGTTCACGACAATAAGATAAGTATAAAATATGTAATTGGGTATTTACTAATTGTTGTTTGTAATAGATTAGTTTTATCCTTGACTATGTTAAGGCCGCAGTGGCTTAAGCGTTCGGCTTTGAAAGTGATGGTTGTAGGTTCGATTGCCATTCGAGGGAACGAAATATGTAGGCGCGTATAAGGCATATACAGGGAAACTAGTGCTAAGACACTTCGTTTCTCACATTCCGCCGAATTTTTCGAGGCATTATGTGCTGAGTGGCGGAACTCAACGCCGGGCTTTAATCTTGGTGCCAGAGGAAAAAAATGAAATTGTTAATAAATAATAATTTATTCCCCCGACCTACAATTATTTCGTTACGACGACCTTAGACCAATATCATATTTATGTTTATTAATAAATAAATTTAACCCAAATGTGGTTTTGAATTAGTTAACTATTTCAGGACACTAATAGAATCCAACCTAACAAAAATGCACCACAAGTATGAACTATATATAATAAATCTATTAAAATTATATCCTTGATTTTTTATAACTTCATTGTTCAACAAGGTGCAAAGTACCTATCTATACATCGACAAGAAAAGACATCGCGTCAAATCAATTGGTCATGCACGATGCACATCGGAAATACGAATTAAATACCGCGTTCGTGTTAGTGAACCAAAGGTAGACAGATGTTTTTTACTAACTTGAAAAAAATGAAGAAAACGTGTTTGGTTTTAATTTTTAAATCGTGCTTAATTTTTAGTTGACATTAACTTAAAAGATAAGCATTAAACGCTTAATAATGTTAAATTTTTAGTCGTCTAACTATAGAAAAAACTTAATTATAGAAAAAAAAATGTAACTATCATAAAAATAGTTCTGCAAGCTATAAACCCACATAATAAGCAATTAGTTGATGCACAATACAATGTAAAAGCTATAATTATTGCAATCCACACAAAGGATAAACCGTAGCGATATCTAATTATTTAAAGGAAAAAAACAGCTAATTCCTACCCAGTACCAAACAACACAATAAGAACCACTAGTCACCAACAAATACAACAAAAACACAATAGCTGTACCAGATCTGATAAAACTAAGGTAAAAATAACTACAACAATCCCACAGGTATTCCATTTATAGCGGATTTAAATTGAATAAATTGCGAAAGGTGTGTAATTTCGCGTCTATTTACCATGCTTACCCAGTAATACACCTATTAAAGTAAAATAAAACGAGACTGTAATTTATTTTATCTTCTTTATTTAATGGGATGAGGTTCAAATCAGCTTCGCGCTGGATCCCGCACACAGGGGTAGGCAGAGGGAACTCGGTCGGCAAATGGAAGACACTTCGTTCTCCACTTTCCGCCGAATTCTGGAAGCATTTCGTATTGAATGGCGGAACTTAATGACGCGCTTTTCTTTGACACCAGAGCGAAGAAAATGGAAATACAAATTATTTTGTTTCGACGTACGGAACCCTAAAACATAAATGTGTATAACGAATATTTGCTTTAATTTAATTACTTAACTAATCTACTTTTCTCATGTTACAGGTAGGGATATTCTTAAGTGAGTATTAGGAATATTGTTCCAGTATTTTTATATTAAGAAACACTTTCTTTAATAATACTATGTGCCTAAATTGTTACAAGAAATTGACAGATAGGCTAAATAAATAGCTCGAATTAAAACGTAAATTATTATTAAAAAAAAAAATAAAAAAATATCAACATAAAACGTATGATATAATTAAAATTTTGTAGAGTAAACTTGTTATTCAACAAACGAGTTTTTTATATAATTCATTAAATTAAAACGTTTTTCTAAATTAGCTAGGAACTCAGATACGAATCGAGCTGGCGAAAGTTGTAATGGTGGAACATCAATTTCCTAATTGTTTTCACTTTCTGTTACGTAGCTTCAGCGGGATGCTCTTGAGATCGTTATCTCGATAACAAATGATATTATACGAGGCACGATTAATGTTATGCAATTTGTATAAGGGCCCAATTTATATATGCCACGGAGAGACTAAAGAGTATAAATAAAAATATTTTATATTTTTTCCATATATTAAAGGTAAGTTTATGCATTTTTTACTTTATAAATGTTATGCATGTTTATTGCATGTCAAAAAGGCTATTTTTTTAATAGTAGACGGTTGAAACTAATCTCTTATTAGATTGAATATATAACTATTATAAAACTAGAACAGATCAGGCTTTTCGTCTATTTTGCACAGTAGGAAAAAATACTTAATAATATACGAATCCATTGTGCATATCGACCCACCCATTTAAAAGTAGTAAAAAATATGGAGGTTTTTTTTTGAAGCCACAATCATTTTTTCTCGCTCATGCACTCACAAAACCCAGACGCGGCCACCACACCAAATTGGTCCAATATAATTTTTAAAAAATACCTGTATTAAAAAAAGTACATATCGTTTATAGATGATATTATTATTGACATATCTAGAGCGCGTCTCAATTAAACTAAAAATATTATTTTTCAAGCCATGCCAGATGTCATAACTAGAAATTAAATTAAATATTTTTTAGCAATATTAATTAAGGTTAAGCTTATGTAATCTTTTGAGAGCGATGTCCTTTATTTCGTATATCGATAACATATATTTCAGTCACAATAATAAATTATTAAATAAACAAAGTGTAAAACATTTAAAGGCATGTTGTACAGAATTTACAGATACTGTCACCGAACGAGGGCTCGACGGTATCTAGCAGCACATCTTAATTGCGTAATACGAACACCGAGTGCATTCAACATGTACAT